>PVKM010033844.1:0-15800 GCA_004027735.1 Carollia perspicillata
TTCCCCTTTGATTTCACAGCATGCCTTGTAGCTATAAAAGTTACAACTACGATGAGTATAATTAAGAGAAATTGACTAAAGGGTTGAGGATAACTATTAGATAGAACATTCTCCTATTGTCTGAGCAACAGTTCTCAAATTTTAGGAAGAATCATGTGAGAGACATATCATTATTCAACCCTACCCCCAGGGATTTTGATTCAATATTTCTGGGCGAGAAAAAAAAAGTGGGACTACATCAAACTAAAAAATTTCTGCACAGCAAAGAAAACCACTAACAAAATTGAAAAGGCAACCTACAAAATGGGAAAAATATTTGCAAAACATATCTGAGAAAGGATTAATATCCAAAATATGTAAAGAACTCAAACAACTTAATCCCCAAAACACAACAATCTGATTAAAAATGGGCAAAGGATCTAAATAGACATTTTTCCAAAGAAGACATATAGATGGCCAACAAGTACATGAAAAGATGTTCAAAAGATAATCAAAAGATTATCAGGGCAAAGCAAATCAAGGATATCACCTAACACTTGTCAGAATGGCTATGATCAAAAAGACAAATTTATTTTTTATTTAAGTAGTTGGCATACAATCTTATATTGGTTATATTAGTTTCAGGTGTGCAATATAGTGATTCGACATTTTTATATCTTACAATGTGGTCAACCTACTAATCATCTGTCATCATGCACACTTATCACAATATTATTAAGTATATTTCCCTTCACTGTTTTTATCCATACCCTGCCCTCTGGCAACTATCTCTCTGGTCTCTGTTTCTATGAGTTTCTTTTTGTTTTATTTTGTTTGTTTTATTTTTAGATTCCACATAAAGGTGAAACTATATGGTACTTGTCTTTCTCTGTCTGACTTATTTCACTCAGCATAATACCATTTAGATCCATCTATGTTATCACAAATAGCAAGATTCTGTTTTTTTTATTATTTCATAATATTCCATTATATCTATCTCACATCTTTATCCATACCTCTTTCAGTAGACATCTAGGTTGCTTCCATATCATATGCAGCAAATAATGCTGCAATGAATATAGGGTACATATAAAATATGTAAGAAATGCATACAATTCAATAACAAAAACTAATCTGATCAAAAGCTGGGCAGAGAACATGAAAAGGCATTTCTCCAAAGAAGACACGCAGATGACCAATAGACATATGAAAAGATTCTCACCGTCACTTATTATTATCACTAATGCAAATCAAAACCACAATGAAACACCACCTCACACCAGTCACAGTGGTTATTATCAAAAAGTTAACAAATAGGCTGGGGAATATGGCAGCGAGGTAGGTGGGAGCTGAACCCACTTGTTCATTTACCCAATGGGGACACCTGGCCAATCTTCCAAAGAACAGAGTGAACAGCCAACAGAATCCCAGCTGATATGACATTTGGAAGACAAAGGTTGCAGAGGATGCTTAAAAATTGACAGTAAGAAGATTTTATAGGCCGAGGGAAACGTCCTTGGGCCCTGATTGGGAGACCCAGGCTGAGGCAGGAGTAATGGGGGAGAGCCGGGTCTGTGATTATAACTTAGCTGCTCCCTCCCTTCCCAGAGCTAGGAAGTTACAGACCTTTACCAGGAGAGAACTGAACCCTTAAAGTCACTGGGGATAAAGACATAATAAGAGACACACAGCTGGCAGTGTACCCGGGCTGGGGATAGAGTGGCAGTCGTCCACTGGGATAGTACCAGAGAAATTGGGGAGCCAAGTGATACCTGGAAATGGAAGAAATGATGGGCTGTGACTGGCCATGACCCAGATAGTCTCTGGACTGGTTAGATGGTTGATCTGTGTAGAAAGCCAGGGGCTTGTTAGAAACAGCAGGCTGCACCCAAGGGGGACCGACTCCAAAGAGGATATCAGCCTCCGTGCAAGAACTTTTCATGTGCAGCAGCTGGGCCAGCAAAGAGAAAGGAGTGGGGGCACAATTTGCTCCCACTCAGGATGCCTCATGGATTGGTCAAAGGGGAGCAGCGGGGGCTCAGAGAGGTAGCAGTGCCCAGAGAGACTTAGTCCAATAGGGGAGCTAAGCTGCCCTGAAGGGACTTTGCCCACATGCAGTGCTCAGGCCAACAAATAGGGAGGAAGAGGGGTGCAATTTGCTCCCACTCAGTGCAGAGGGTTGCACAATGAGGTGGATTATAAGCACTGGCCTGGCTCATATATGTAGAGGAGACAGTGTGGGCCACACAGCACTCTGAGGGCATGGCTGAAAACTGGGCACCTGTGAATACTGTAGCCCAGAACAAGCTCCAATCCTCTCAGAACCACAGGAAAGGAAAAAAACAGAGCCCACCCCCTACCTACTGCCTGCAGCATATAGAAGGACCTGCAAAATCCACTTGGCAGGTTTAAGTCACTAGGAGGCTTGTTTGTTTTTCAAGTGTAAGACAATAAGACCTGAAGCTGTGAGAAGACCAAAGACAGATCCAGAAAGAAGTCGAAGGCTAACACCTGTTCCTTCAGAACTTGCATTATTTTATTTCTCTTCTTTATGTTTGACTAGTTTTTTTGTTTGGTTTGTTTGTTTGATTTTATTATTTGACCAACAATCCAATTAAAAAATGGGCAAAGGACCTGAACACACACTTCTCTAAGGGCAGCATACAGAGGGCTGGCCCATAGACATTCAAAGCTGCTCAGCATCACTAGCCATCAGAGAGATGCAAATTAAAACCACAATAAGATACCACTTCACACCAGTCAGAATGGCCATCATAGACAAATCAACAAACAACAAGTGCTGGTGAGGATGTGGAGAAAAGGGAACTCTAACGCACTGTTGGTGGGAATGCAGACTGGTGCAACCACCTTGGAAAACAGTATGGAATTTCATCAAAAACTGAAAATAGAACTGCCTTTTGACCAGGCAATTCCACTGCTAGGATTATACCCTAAGAATCCTGAGACACCAATCCAAAGAACCTATGCACCCCAATGTTCATAGCAGCACAATTTACAATAGCCAAGTGTTGGAAGCAACCTAGATGCCCATCAGTAACTGAGTGAATCAAATAACTGTGGTATATTTACACAATGGAATACTACACAGCAGAAAGAAATAAGGAGTCCCTACCCTTTGTGACAACATGGATGGAACCAGAGAGCATTATGCTAAATAAAATAAGCCAGGTGGCAAATACCATATGATCTCACCTGTAAGTGGAACCTAATCAATAAAACAAGCAAGCAAGCAAAATATAACCAGAGACATGGAAATCAAGAACAAATTGACAGTAACCAGAGGGGAGTGGGGCAGGGAATTATGGAAGGAAAATGTGAAAGGGTCATTCAGGAATATGTTTAAAGGACATATGGACAAAGCCAAAGGTGGGTGGGTTTGACCGTGGGAGTTTGGCTGAGTGTGTTGGTGGGGAGTGGAAGGAGGAAAATGCAGACAACTGTACTTGAACAACAATAAAAAAAAGTCAACAAATAGCATGTGCTGGTGAGGATTTGGGAAAAAGGGAACCCTTGTGCACTGTGGTGTGACTGCAAATTGGTGTGAGTGCAAATTTCTGTACCTATGGAAAACAGTATGAAACTTCCTCAAAAAACTAAATCCTATTGTTTACAGTTTAAGCTATTGCTTTTTTCCTTAATCTTGTACACTTGGGTTCAACAAAACAGATTGGCTACACATCCCAGTATGGCTCCTGCTCAGTGTTGTGAAGATGTGAGCACCATGCATGCACATGAACCCCTGTCACAGTTGGACCCAGCTGGAACCAGCTAGACCCAGCTAGACCCAAGTCCCAAACCTGGAACCCAGGCCTTGCAAGAACAGTGTGAACTGCCTCCCAGAAGCAACTGACTAGAGGTTCTTGCCCAGACTGAGCCATTATTCACCAGAGTTGAAGTTGTCAGGACGGGCCTTGAGCTCACTTCTAGACCAAACTGGAAGGTGCCCTCAGGGCCTCTCACTCCTCCTGCAGGATCCCTGTTCTGCCTGGTATGAAACAACAGACTGGTAATGGCCAAACACAAAGAAAAGGAGGCAAAGAGGTCACTTTCTCCTATACTTTACTGTCAGCTGTGGATGGGACAACCCTATCCTCCTCTGACAGCATGGACCAGGCATAGCTTTGTGATAACAGCTCCTCTGACTGTGCCTTCTCAATCTTTCTTCTGCATATCACCAACCAACGTGATTTTGACAGATTTACTGTAGCTAATGGATATTATGGAAACATCAAGTGTATGAATACACTTTTACAAATTCTAAAATTGCCTACCATTCAAGCTATTGCTATGCCTGCTTTGAGTACCATTTGCTCCTCCATTGGTTGAGAATAATGACACAAAATTTGAGCATGTCTTCTCATGGAAGAGAGAGAAAAAGGTATACAAAGTAACAGGACTTGAAATATTTGTTAATTGTGTTTTTTATGTCGGACTCTATGCCAGGTGCTTTATATTAATTACTACATATAATACAAAAATTATTGTGAAATAGAATTATTTTCATTTTTCAGATGAGAAAACTATGGTTGAAATATCTAACATTGTTTGCTCAGAATTACCAAGCTAATAAAAGAAACATTCAACCCTCAAACCTATAGCTCTCTGATTTCCAAGGGCCTACAGCAAGATGTCTTTTGCCCATATACATAAACACACATACATATTTACACATAGGGACACATGCAGGTAGTTGGGTATTTACACAGAGGCAAATACCAAACAAAAGTCTATATAGCTTTGTATATACTCACCTGTCTGTGTAAACATTTTCTCTGGACTGACCAGTAAACAAAGCAGACCCTCCATCTGTGCTTTCCTGGGCCCTTGGCTGAGTGAGCTGACAATTGGCACAAGGACCCCAAAAAGCCCTTGAATACTTGCCTGTTAAAAGGCAAAGGTTAGGCCAATGGCCAATTAGAGACTTTTTCAGGGCTCTAGGTTTTTTATTCTTTCTTTTCTTTTTTTTAAATTTTATTTATTTATTTTTAGAGAGGAAGGGAATGAGAGAGGGAGAGAAACATCAATGTATGGTTGCCTCTTATATGTCTCCTGCTGGGAACTGGCCTGCAACCCAGGCATTTGCCCTAACTGGGAATCGAACCATGATCATTTAGTTTGCAGGCCCGAGCTCAATCCACTGAGCTACACCAGCCAGGGCTTTCTAGGTTTTTTATTTACCAATGTCCTCAGTGAGGGTATACTTGAACTTCTGAGTGTGGATGCTGAGTTAAGGAAGGATGCTGAGTTAAGAAAGGATGCTGGAGTTGAAAATGAGTAGCACTTTGGCTTATAGGAACCTTTAGCCCTGGCACAGAGTGGAAACTCAATAGGTATTTGTTGATTGACTTACCAATTGACTAATCAGCAAGGGTGACAAGCTGTAGCAGCAAAACCACCTCTGTGGGTAAATATGATTTATATTCTGCAAGCCTGTTATTTCACAGAAGAAAACATTTGCAATTAATTTAGCTTTAAACACATCACCTCCCCTAATGATGGAAAGACTTCTTGGCTCAGTAGCCTGGTTAGCTCTCCCACTTTTCAGATGTTATGGGCATCCTTGAGCTATATCCATCTGGCAAATTCAAGCAACCCACAAAGGCACCATTACCCAGAAGCTGTCAACATGAGCATCTACCCAAGGCAAGGTATTGGTCTGATCCCCTCATACCACTACTGTCCCCTTGGTCTTCTGGCTCCTGTCTGTGATATCATCTCCAGCTCTTCCTTTTTGGCTCCCTGTCTCATCTCTTTTAGACTTAATAGATTTGGCTTTCTGCATATACCTGACTCTCCTTCCCCTTCACTTTGAAATCATTTGTAGCATTTGTTGAGACACCCCTAGTTTAGCCTTAACCCTATAAATTCTCACTGAAAAAAGCCTCTCTTCCTGTTCCCAGCCAGAACCTCAGTCCTCTGAATATATTAAAGGCTAATAGAGGAGTTTACATACCCCCACTTACACAAACACCAAGAAAGAGGAGGCAAGAGTCTTCCAAATAACCCAGTTGCAAAGGAGGAGCACACTCTCCCATACCTTGGCAGCAGTCCTCTGCTATGATGCCTCCAATTTAAATGTCAGTACAATTTGCCCTTATAAAAATACAGCTCTGTTCCTCTCTTCCATCAGCGACTACATCTGTAACCACGGTAACAAAATCCAGGTGCAGCAGCACAACCATCGTTTCCATGAGGATTGAGAGCACAGAGAGGGTAAAAGGAAGGAAAGGTGGTAAAACATTCACACACGTCCTGGGCTCTGTCCAGGATCCACCTCTGTCCTCAATTAGTCCTGCTCAGAAGAGGCTAGGCATACTCACATCTGTTTTACAAGGTTAAACAGTCCCTTGCAAGCAGTAATACTATTTTACCTCTCCTTCTACCTAATGTCAAAACATCTGCTTCATCCAGTTAGTTTAGCTTAAAGAAATTGTCAATTTCAAGAACAAAACAGTTAGAGCCACAGGTTGACTTGCCTAAAGCCAGGGTCTCTCTTTCTGGGCAACAGATCTTTGTGTGGTTCAGCTTGCTTTTCCAACTGAGTGATATACTGCATGTTTCTCTCTCTCTCTCTCTCTATCTCTGTCTCCTCCCCCTCCCTTTTGCCCCCCTCCCCCCACA
The DNA here is from genome assembly GCA_004027735.1 of Carollia perspicillata. NCBI lineage: Eukaryota > Metazoa > Chordata > Mammalia > Chiroptera > Phyllostomidae > Carollia > Carollia perspicillata. The sequence continues at coordinate 6,622 of PVKM010033844.1, forward strand.
CACATACACACAGGCAAAAGGAAAAGGGAAGAAGAAAAAGATGCCACAAACTCCCTTTCATTGATCACTGGGTACTAAAGCTTAAAAATAACTTATTTAATACTTGCATTATCTACACTCTCACATGTATGAACCAATATAAGTATCTGTGTGTAGGTGCACATCTCTGCATGACTATGCACACATGTCTGTGTGATAAAGGTATAATGACTTGTCTAAACTACAGTAGCTGTCAGAGCTAGGCATGCTCAGGATTTATGGCTTCAAATCTTTCTTTTCATAACACCACGTTGTCTCCCAAGTAAAATTTCAAGGACAGCCCAGAGGCATGAAATAAGTAAGTAAGTAAGTAAGTAAATAAATAAATAAATAAATACATTTCAGTGAAATTTGGCTGGCATATGAAACACACCACAACCTGAGAAGAGCAAAGAGGCAGCTGCCTCTATTGAGCTTTTACCATGGACTGGCAGGGGCTCCAGACCCTATCCAAGGTCCATCTGGCTTGGCCCCTGAACAGTCTGTTTGCCCAAATATTGATGCCCTTTTTCTATAGGCACTTGGGGAACTCAACAACTGTCACAGTCCTGAATGCCTTTAAAGAGGTTTAAGCATCCTCTTGAGGACAAAGCACAAATAAAGGAAGCCAGAAACACGGTTTCAAAAGAGATTCTGCCCAACTCAGGAAACACTCCCAGAGAAAATCCTCTGCTTGGACTTTTCTGGACCTCTTGATCTTTGGCATCTATGCTCTTTGTCTCTGAAATGACACCCATTCATTCTCAGTTTTTGACCTTCAACTTTACCTTTGCTACATTGACCACTCTGACCTTAACCAGTTCAGTCTCTAGTTCTATTTTTGGCCTTCAGTTAAAACTATTCTGCAGACACTTTGCATTTGATCACAAAAATTTAGATCAACTTTATCATGCCCAGGACTCAGTCCCACCACCTCCTGTGGCCCACTTCCCCCCATTTTTCACAATAAATAGAAAAATAAGAAAGAAAACCAACAAGGAAATATAAGACTTAATGAAACTAAATACCAAGTAGTCTAACATATCTATAGTTTTCCATCCACAACAGCATAATACATGGTTTCAACGATAGATCACATGTTAGGTGACAAAACAAGTCTCAAATTGACACGTACTGAAATCATAAAAAATGTAGTCTCCAAACAAAGTGGAATAAAATTAGAAATAATTATAGATAGGAATTTGGGATACTCACAAATACATAGCAATTTTATAGAAACACTTCTAAATAACCAATGGGCCAAAGGAGAAATCAAAAGAAAAATCATGGGTGGAACTAGAATGCACTATTCTAAGTGAAATAAGCCAGGTGGGGAAAGACAAATACCGTATGCTCTCACTTATTAGTAGAACATAATCAGCAAAACAAACAAGCAAGAAAATATAGCCAGAAACATTGAAATGAAGAACAAACTGGCAGTAACCAGAGTGGAGGGGAGAGGAGAATAATAGGGGAAGGAAGGGGAAGGGTCATCAAGAAACAAGTGTAAAGGACCTATGGACAAAGCCAAAGAAAGTGGGTACAACTGAGGGTGGAAGGTAGGGGAGGGAGGTATGGGCGGCAGGTAGGAGAGGCTGGTGGGGGAAAGTGGAGAAAACTGTACTTGAACAACAATAAAAAGGCACATGGACAAAGCCAAAGAGGGGTAGGATTGAGGGTAGGAGGAGGGGGTGGGTGGGGTGGGGGGAGTAGTGGTAGAAAAATGGAGACAACTGTACTTGAATAACAATTTTTTAAAAAAGAAAATAGAGATAAATAAAAATAAAAACACAATATACCAAAACTAATGGGATGCAGTAAGAGCAGTGGTCAGGGGAAATTTTATAGCTGTAAATGTGTATATTTAAAAACAAGAAAAATATCAAATCAGTAAACTAAACTTCTACCTTAAGAAACTAGAAGAAAAGAAACACCTAAAAAAGTTTACTAAACCTAAAGCAAGTAGAATGAAGAGAAAATAAAAATTAGAAAAATAAATTAAACAGAATAGAAAAAAATATTATAGAAAGACAATGAAACCAAAAGTTCCCTGAAATAATCAACAAAATTGATAAAGCTTAGGTAGAATAAACAAGAAAAAAAGGTATTTAAATTGCTAAAGTCAGAAATGAAAGAGGGGCTATTACTATAAGTCCTATAGAAATTATAAAGATTAAAAGGCAATACTATAAAAAATTATATAACCTAGATGAAATGGAAAAATTCCTATAAAGACACAAATTCCTAAAATTGATTCAAGAAGAAACAGACAACTTGAATATAATGTAACTGATAAAAAGACTGAATTAGTAATCAAACTTCCTATGCAGAAAAGCCCAGGACCAGATCGCTTGATGAATTCATCACATTGATGTGATGCATTGATTAATTTTCCTAAATATTTAGAGGATAATTAAAATCAATCTTTCACAAACTCTTTGTAAAAATAGATGAGGAGGAAAAAACTTTCCATTTTATTCTAGGAGACCAGTACTACCCTAAAGCCAAAACCAGACAAATACATCACAAGTAAAGAAAACTAGTTAACTATCCCTCATGAATATAGATGCAAAAATCCTAAAAAATACACTACTAAATTGCAGCAAACAATGCATTAAAATAATTATATACCATGAACAACTGGGATTTATCTCAAGAATGCAAGATTGCTTAACATATAAAACTAATCAATGTAATAAAATCATTTTGATATATTAACAGAATAAGGACAAAAACCACAAATTATCTCTATAGACACTGAAAAGGCACATGACAAAACCCTTTCATGATGAAAAACACTCAAGAACTATGAATAGAAGGGCACTCCTCAACATGAAAAAGGGTATATATAAAAACCCACAGCCAACATCATACATAAAATTAAAAGACTGAAAGCTTTGCTTCTCTAGATGTCAGGATCAAGACAGGCAATTCGTTCTCATCACTTCCACTTACCACTGTATTGCAGGGTTTAGGTAGGGTAATTGGTCAAGAAAAAGATGTTAAAGTTTTCTAGTTTGGAATAAAAAGGAAGTAAAATCATCTCTGTTTCCAGATGGCATAATCTTGTATATAGAAACTCCTAAAGAATTCACACACACACACACACACACAACTATTAAAACTAATAAATAAGTTCAGAAAGGTTGCAGGATAAAAGATTAGAGTACAAAAATCAATTATATTTCTGTACACTAGCAATAAATAGTCCAAAATGAAATTTAAAACAATTTAACTTATAATAGTACAAAAATGAATAATGAAGAATATATTTATCAAAAACAAGGGCAAGACTTAAAACTTAAAATGTATAAAACATATTTGCAAAAATTAAAGACCTGTATAAATTGAAAGATATCTGTATTCATGGATTGGAAGACTGAATATTAATAAGATGGCAATTGTCTCCAAAGTAATCTACAGATTCAATACAATTTCTATCAAAATTCTAGTGGCCTGTTTTTCAGAAATGAACGTACTGATCCTAAAATGCATATTGAAATGCAAGGCTCTCAGAATAGCAAAACAGTCTTGAAAATGAAAGACAAAAATTAGTACTTGTATTTGTTAATTTCAAAACTTACTGCAAAGATACTGTAAAAAAAATTATGTGGTACTGGCATAAGGATAAGTCAAACAGAGAAAGACAAATTCTGAATTATTTCTGTTATATGTGGAACCTAAAAAACAAAATAAATGAACAAATGAGACCAAAATGAACTCATAGATACAGAAAACAAATTGATGGTTGCCAGCAGGGAGGGGATTAGGGGGCTTGGTGAAAAAATGGGAGGGATGAAGAAGTAGAAATTGCCAGTTATAAACACAGTCACTAGAATATAAAGTACAGCATAGGGAATACAGTAAATATTATTATAATAACTGTATATGTGTCAAATGACTTCTGAGCATCAAAAGATACTATCAAAAAAGTAAACAGACAGGCCACACAATTGAGAGAGATCATTTGCACAATGTATCTGATAAAAGTCTAGCCATCATAATATTATATATCATGAACACTTATCAATCAATAATAAAAAGATAAATAATCCAATTTATTGGACTGTTCACAGATACTATGTTTCTTCTGGGGGTGATGTATAAATATCCTGAAATTATAGGGTGGTAATGATTGTACAAGCTTGTGAATATACTAAAAAATATGAAATTGTACATTTGAAAGATAAGTTTTATGGTAACTGACCTTTATCTCAATTTTTATAAAAAGGATATATAACCCCAACTTATCACATGGAAGTATTAGACAAACACACAATAGAAAATATTTTATTTTTTTAAGAAAGGAAAGTATTAAAAATGTCAGAAAATTATGTGGGAATGTTGTAGACTAAAGGATGATGAAGAGGCAAACAACTAAATGCAATGTCCAATATTAGACTGGACCCTGAACTCAAGGGGAAAACGCAATAAAGGATATCAGATCAACCGCTATTTTGAAATACAGGATGATAGACTAGAAGAAATAGTTATATCTTAAATTTCTGAAGTTGAGAAGAACTGTATTGTAGTTATGTAAGAGAATATCCTTACCCTTGGGAAATACATACTGAATTACTTAAGGAGAGAGGGAAAGAGACAGATTCATTTATCTAACAATCTATAGAGTGTGAGCATGCAAATGATGAAGCATATGGCATAAAAAGTTAATAGGTGAATAAAGATAAAGAATGTATATGTATCCTTTATGCTATTTTTATTCTAGCAATCTTTCTGTAAGTTTTAAACTATTTCCAAGTAAAAAGTTTTTTAAAAATACATAGTGCAGAGACATCACAGGCTGTCCTTGTGAGAGGAACAAGTTATCATCCTATTCTGCAGTTAGAGACTTTCTGAGATGTAGAAATACAGAAACTTAAAAGTTCTTGCATAGAAAGTTCTTGAAAGAACCTGGCATGTACTCCCTAAAATGTGAGTTGCAAAGATAGTTTACCAGCTGTCCCCTGGACAAGTCTGAACAATTACTGGGCAAGAAAAGAGGATAACAGTTGGTCGGCTATATGTCCACCATCCACAGGAGAAGAATGCAAGGATTTTCACAGGGCAAGCAGATGCTGTGGAAAATGCAAAAAAAAAAAAAAATCTCAAGTCACTTTGAAAGGAATCTGAACAAGGGGTGAACAGCCAAGATGCAAGAATGTCCGGAATGTTTAGCCACATAGTACCTGACAGGAGTCACAAAACGAATGAGGAGGTACATCATAGGTTTTTGTGCAGGGATTTCCAAATAACCCACAAAATCGTGTTTTGAAAAAAAATGTTTTTCACTCAGAACACAGAATGAGGCTGAAGTAAAACCAAGATGACTAGTTTTTGTTTAAATTCATGATGTCTAACCTCAAGGTGCCAATACAGCAGCTACAATACTGCAACCACATTTTTCTTGTCTTTTCTCCACCCCCTTCTATTTCTCATCTTCACCCCTCTCCTCAAACCAGCTGCACCTTTTCATTCCCAGATGGTCTCTGTAGTGCACAGTTGCAGGCCCTGTCCAAATTCCCTCTTAATCCCTTTATTGAGTATCTATGGTGACAACTCATCAATTCAGATCTGTAGCATAGATCCCTGACATCCACTTTTCAGATTTAATGAGTACAAAAAAAATGAAACTTCTGTTTTTCGACAACCCCCGAATGAGCCCTGTTTCTACTGTAGCTTTTCCCATTTCAGTAAATGACACATCCATCAGTCCATTTGCTAGTGAAGTCATCTGAACTCCCTTACTTCTTTTTCCTCCTGACTTATTGAAAAGTGAGTCTTATTTTTTCCATTTATACATGGATTTATTTTAATAAATATGTACAGTATTTGTAAATGCATTGTCTCTTCCTTATGATTTTCTTTCTTTTAATTTTTATATTTTTCCATTACCACTTAACCCCCTTTAAGTCCCCTATCTTCCCACAAACACCACACTGTTGTCCATGTCCATGAGTCCTTTGTCCTTTTCGCTCAGTCCCTCCACTCTCTGCAGCTTCCCCCATCCCACTAACTGTCATCCTGACCTTTATCTATGACTCTGACTCTATTCTGCTTGTTAGTTCAGGTTGTTCATTGGATTCCACATGTTAGTGAAATCATGTGGATTTGTCTTTCTCTGATTGGCTTATTTCATTTAGCATAATATTCTCTAGGTCCATCAATACTGTTGTGAAGAGTAAAACTTTCTTCTTTTTTCACGGCCGAGTAGTATTCCATTGTATAAATATAAATGTCCCATAGTTGTTTCATCCACTCATCTGCTGATAGATTTGGGCTGCTCCAACAACTTGGGGGTGAACATAAAGGGGCTTATATTCTTTTGAATTAGTGTTTTGTGTTCCTTCAGATATATTCCTAGAAGTGGGATCACTATATCAAAAGGCAGATTCATTTTAAATTTTTTAGGTGTCTCAGTATTGCCTTCTACAGTGGGGGCACCAATCTGCATTCCCACCAACAATGCAAAAGGGTTCCCCTTTCTCCACATCCTTACTAGCACTTGTTTGCTGATTTATTGATGAGAGCCAGTCTGACTGGTATGAGGTAATATCTCACTGTGGTTTTAATTTATATTTCCCTGATGATTATTAGTAACATTGAGCATCTTTTCACATGTCTATTGGCCATCTGTATGTCCTCTTTGGAGAAGTGTCTATTCAGGTACTTTGCCAATTTTATTAATTAGGTTGTATATCTGGTGTTGAGTTTTGTAAGTTCTTTATAAATTTTGGATATTAACCCCTTATCAGATGTATCAATGAATATATTCTCTCATCCTATGGGTTTTCTTTAAAGTCCAAAGTGAGTAGAAGGAAGGAAATAATGAGAACCAGAACAGAAATAAACAAAATAGAGTCTTTAAAAATAATACAAAATATCAATGAACCCAAGAGCTGGTTCTTTGAAAAGATAAACAAGGTTGACAAACTTTTAACCATACTCATCAAGAAAAAAAGAGAGAGGACCCAAATAAATAAAATCAGAAATTAAAGAGGAAAAATAAATGACACCAAAGAAATACAAATGATTATAAGACAATATTATGAAGAACTAACTATATGCCAACAAACTGGACAACCTGGATGAAATGGATTAATTTCTGGACACATACAATCTTCTGAAACTAAATCAGGAAAATCAGAGAATCTGAATAAACAGGTTACACCTAGCTAAATGGAAGTAGTAATCAAAAAACTCCCAACAAGCAAAAGCCCTGTACTGGATGATTTTAACAAACATTCCTAGAACACCTCTCCTTCTAAAACTATTCCATAAAATTCAAGAGGAGGGAAGGCTGCCAAACTCATTTTATAAGGCCAGCATTAACATAATTTCAAAACCAGAGAGAGACACTACAAACAACGAGAATTATAGGCCCATATCCCTGATGAATATAGATGCTTAAATCCTCAATAAAATATTAGCACACCAAATACAGCAATGTATCAAAAAGATCATACAGCATGATCAAATGGAATTTATTCTGGGAATGTAAGGTTGGTACACATTTGCAAATCAATAGATGTGATCCACCACATAAACAAAATGAAGGATAATAACTGCATGATCATATCAATAAATGCAGAAAAAGCCTTTGATAAAATCCAGCGCCCATTTATAATAAAAACTCTCAGCAAAGTCAGAATAGAGCAAAGTGGGAAGACATAAGCATAATAAAGGCCATCTATGTCAAACCCACTGCCAGCATAAGACTCAACAGGCAAAAACTACAAGTGTTCCCCTTAAGATCAATAACAAGACAGGGATGTCTCCTTTCACCTCTCTTATCCAATATAGTACTGGAAGTCCTAGCCACAGAAATCAGACAAGAAGAAATAAGGCATCTAAATTGGAAAGGAAGAAGTAAAACTACCCTTATTTGCAGATGATATGATACTGTACATAGAGAATCCCAAAGATTCCACCAAGAAACTACTAGAACTGATAAATAAATTCACCAAAGTGTCAGGATACAAAGTTGGTATCAAGAAATCAGTTGCATTCTTATATGCCAAAAACAAATTAACAGAAAGGGAAATTAAGGAAACAATCCTATTCACAATTGCTTCAAAAAGAATAAATTACCTAGGAGCAAACCTAACCAAGGATGTGAACTATACTCAGAAAATTATATGGCACTGCAAAAAGAAATTGAAGAAGATACAAATAAGTAGAAGCACACACTGTGCTCATAGATCAGAATTAACATGGTTAAAATGTCCATACTATCCAAAGCTATCTATAGCTTCAACACAAGATTCCAATGACATATATCACAGGACTAGAACAAATATGTCAAAAATTTATATGGAACCACATATAGCCCCACATAACAACAATGATCCTGAGAAAGAAGAACAAAGTTGGAGGAATAACACTACCTAATGTGAAAGTATCCTATAAGATCATAGTAAACAAAACAGCATGGTACTGGCATAAAAACAGACACATCAATCAATGGAACAGGATAGAGAACCCAGAAATAAACCCACATCTTCATACAATGGTGTAGAAGCAAGCATATACAATGGGCTAAAGACAGTCTATTCAATAAATGGAGTAGGAAAATTGGACAGATACACGCAGAAAAATGAAACTAGATCACCTTCTTACATGATACACAAGAATAAATAAAAAATGGATTAAAGACTTAAATGTTAGACCTGAAACCATAAAAATTGTAGAAGAAAACATAGGCAGCAAAATCTCAGACATAGCTGGTAGAAATTTTTTATTGGATATATCTCCCCAGGCAAGGAAACAAAAGAAAAAATAAACAAATGGGACTACATCAAATTAAAAAGTTTTTGCACAGCTATGGAGTCCCTTATTTCTTTTTCGTCTCAAATACTATGCAGAAAAATCTCTGTTGCATTTACTTTCAAAAGATTCAGAATATTATTATACCTCATCTACCTCCCTAGTGTAAGCCACCATCATCTGTCCCATAGATTACTGCAATCATCCACTAACTGGTCTCCCCACTTTTGACCTTGACTTTCTACAGTCTATTCATCCAGCAGCCAGAGAGATCATGTTAAAAAGTAAGTCAGATCATAACCTTCATCTACACGTACTCTTCAGTGATTTCTCAGCCTAACCAAAGTGAAAGCTCAAATCCCTGCCATGACCTAGAAGCCCAACATGACTTTCCCCAT
>PVKM010033845.1:0-15811 GCA_004027735.1 Carollia perspicillata
GCTCTGCTGCTCATCCCTGTGTGCTCGGAGCTGAGAGCACGTCAGGAGCAGAGTAGGAAGGGAGCTGATGAATGCTAAATGACAGCCACAGAGCAGCTCCTCCCTGGGAGGAATTCTCCACACCACTTTCTCAGAAGAGGTGTGAACCTGGCAAACATTTAACAGGTCATCAACTGCCTGCCTGGGATAGCGGGTGGGCTTGGGTTTGGTCTCAATGGCCTGAATTTCTGACTTTCTGCCTGTATAATAATATTACAATGGAACAACTAAAATAAGCCTCCACTTAGTATAATTAGGACCAAACTACCACTCTAAGACAGTTGGGAACAGTTCTTATGATGAGAAATCCTTAAGTGCAGTTTCTTAGTTGGCAAATAACTGGTGTTTTTCTTTTCTCTTGCCTTGAAACAGAGGATTACTCTACAGTCTTCAGATAAATACCGGTTTATCCTCTGCTTAGAAGAACCTTGGCTATAATCTTGTTAGAGGACCAATATTCCTTTCTTTCTGGGACAGATTAAGGCCCGACAGGGAGGATCAGCCACATGTTCTTAAAGGGCCAGGTATTAAGCATTATAGGCTTTGTAGGCTGTATGATTTCAGCCTAACTACTCGACTCTGTGGACACTGCCATGGCAGCACAAAAGCAGCCAAGACAATAGACAATATGTAGAGGAATTAGCATGGCTGCATTCCAGTAACGCTTTTTTATGGATTCTTAAATTTTAATGTAATATAATTTTCATGTGTCATAGAATATTATTCTTCTTTAGATTTTTTTTCCTCCCATTTAACCAAAGCCATGCGTCTCTGTTCCTTCTTCTTTTCTCAACCTTTTCCCTTGTGGTTTGCTGGTTTTCTTTAGTATTTTGTTTGGTTTCCTTCCTCTTTGTGTTTTGTATATCTCTTGTAGATTTTTGGTTTGGGTTACTGTGAGGTTTATGTATACAATTCTGTATCTATAGAAATCTATTTTAAAGCTGATAGTCATTTAAATTCAAACACATTCTAAAAGGGCTACAGTTTTACTTCCCACTGCATGCTCTATATTTTTGATGTCACATTATAGATAATTTTGTTTCATGTATCTCCTAACTACTTATACTAGTTTGGGTTAAATTTGGTACTTTTGTCTCTTTACCTTTGTAGTAGCATTTTAATTGGCTGATTTGCTGCTAAATATTTGTCTTTACCTATGAGATTTTTCCTTATACATTTATATTGTTCTGGTTATGGCCTTTTTTCTGCTTAAAGAATACCCTTTAACATTTTTTGTAAAACATGTGTAATGGTGATGAACTACTTCTGGCTGTGCTTGTCTGGAAAACTCTTAATCTCTCCTTTGATTCTGGATGATAACCTTGACAGGTAAACTATTCTAGGTTGTGGTTTCCTTTCCTTCGGGACTTTAAAGATGTCCTGTCACTTTCTTCTGGACTTTAAAGTTGCTGCTGAAAAATTAATTGATAACCTTATGGCATTTCCTTTATAGTAACTTGTTTTCTTCTTGTTGCCTTTAAGACTGTTGCTTTATCTTTAACTTTAATTGCAATCTGTCTTGACATGGGTCTCTTTGGGTTCACCTTATTTGGAACTCTCCATGCTTCCTGGACCTGGTTGTCTATCTCCTTTCCCAGGTCAGAAAAGTTTTCAGCCATTTTTTCTTCAAATAAATTTTCTGCTCCTTTTTCTCCTCCTCTGCCTCTCCCTCGTTCCCCTCTTCCCCCCTTTCCTCTTCCTTTTTTCTTCTCCTCTTTCTCCTTCTCCTTGGATCCCTATAGTATAAATGTTTGTGTGCTTGATGCTGTCCCAACATCTCTTAAAGTATACCCAGTTGTTTAAATTCTTTCTTTCTTTTTTTGTTGTTCTGATTGGTTGTTTTCCACTAGTCTGTCTTTCAGGTCACTGATCTATTTTTCTGTATTAGTTAATTTGCTGTAGATTCCTTCTAGAGTATTTTTCATATCAGTTATTATATTCTTCAACTGTGCTTGATTTTTTACTTTCTTATTCTTTGGTGAAGTTCTCCCCAGGTTCTTCTGTTCCACTCTCAAGTTTGGTGAGCCCCCTCATGATCATTACTTTGGATTCTTTATCAGGCGAATTACTAATCTCTATGTCATTAGGGTTCTTTTCCTGGGGATTTTTCTTGTTCCTTCATTTGAGTGATATTATTCTGTCTTCTCATTTTATGTGACTTTCTATCTTTATTTATATAAATTACACAAAATACCTATTTTTCTCAGTCTTGAAAATGTGGCTTTTTAAAAACAGCTTCTGTGTCAGCCATGAGTACTGCATGGTTTTGGCGGCGGGATCGGAACCGAGCAGGTTCCTATGGCATCTAAGGCACCAGCCTGCTGGATGGAGTGGCTCTGAATGTGGAGGCCACGTATGTGTAGTTGAGGCCCTGCCGATCCTGCTCATGCCTTTTGTTTGGAGACAAAATAGGTTCCAGGCAATGGGGCCAGAAACAAACAGCAGTGGCCTTGCAGGTCGAACAAGCACCCCCAGAGAGCTCCTACCTGCCTTATCAAGGTAGATGTAAATGCAAACAATGGTACTCACTGGCACTCTCGATCCTGCAGAGTTCCTGCAGATCCTGGAGATAGCCCACGGCTCTCAACAAGGTATGGAAACAACATAGGTGTCTATTGGCAGATAAATAGATACAGGGGTGGTATATATATACAAAGAAACACTACTCAGCAATAAAAAAAGACTACATCTTGCTATTTGTGATAACATGGATGGACCTAAAGGGTACATTAAGGGAAATAAATCAGATAGAGAAGGAAAAATACCACATGATTCCACTTATATGTGAAATCTAAAAAAAAACAAACAAAAAAAAACTGCACAAAGGAAACAAAACAGAAATAGACCCATAGATACAGAGAGCAAACTAATGGTTGCCAAAGGGGAGGAAGATATGGGTGAAAGGAAAAAAACCCTTAAAAATAAATGGAAATAAGTTAAAAATAAAATGTTAAAAAATAAAACACAGACACTGAGAAACATAAGTATTCTTAGCTCCTTAGCTATATAAAAACAGGCAACGAGCTCTATTTGGTCCATGGGCAGGAGTTCACCTACCTATGGACTAGATGGCTCTCGTCTTGAAGGAGGGATGGCCTGTGAAATGTAAAACATAATTCCAGATAGTACAGAGCACAGAAGACAATACATATATACTCACATTTCATTGAGTGTGGATCTTCTTGGAACCAACAGGGAGAGAAGAACTTTGTCAACTCTCTCGTAACAATAACTACTCTGTATTTAAACACATGGGTACACTGAAATGTGCTACCACAGGGCGATGGCATTAGCTTCACTCCTAGAAGAAATTATTCTTGGACTAAAATTACACACTAACTTAAAAGCCTCCATTGAACAAAGATGAATAAGCGATTTCCTTCTCACTAAGAAAAAAAATATGTCAAATTGCACCAAGAGTTCATGCACATATATACATTTTTCTACTGGGCCTCATTATTGCCCTTGACTTCATCTTAAATCATACAGTGTAAGGATTAAATCTGCAACACTCTGAGACTGTGTGTGTATTGGCAACTAGTGTTTAAAGCTAAGAGAGCTGAGGCAAAGAGGAGTTAAGGAACTTTCCCAAAGTCACACAGCCACCACATGCAGAGCTGGCTTCGGACCCAGGCAGTGTGACCTCAAAACTCTCTTTTCACCACTGCGCTATTTTTAAATTGCCACATCTTTTAATTTTCAGGCTAATAACACTCTCGCTCTCCAAGGGAAACTGCTCCCTCTATAAAGAGTGAGAGTGTAAAAGTATTTCACCCACTGCAATAAATAAACTGTGATACATGCACGTTCAAGACTTAAGTGCAGGCTGTATTGAATAGTCTCATCAGCCTGGCAGAGTGGGGCCTATCCAAGGCCTACTCAGGGAAAGCACCTGGGTTTTACATACAGACCCAAAATAGCCTTTTTGGAAAAGGGCTTAAATTTTTTTTGGTAAGGAAGTAAGGCAAAAATTCATTCTTCTATGAAAATGCTCTCGTTGCCAGGTTTCACTATATATACTCATATATGTGAAACACAATGAAATAAAATTTCAAATAGGTGTAAAGTACCTCTTAGACATGTTTCTATCCAATATAAAAAGCTAAGCAAAGTTCACATTATTTTAAAATACTAATTGTAGAATATACTGCAGGCACTATGGTCTCTTTTGGCGAAAGGACATTGGTCAAAAGTCTATTTCAGAATGCTAAATATGGGAGCTGGCAGGTAAGTCCCTTTGGCAGGTTAGGTAATTTTCTCTTCAAAACTCTTTTGTTACTCTGTGTGAATTTGATTTGTATAGGTGGCACACTGGGATAAAGTGACAGCTTTCTAAAGACTCCCTTTTAATAATGTTCTAGGGCCCAGAGAACTAATTATTGAGCCATCCATCAAATGTGTCTTTCATACTTGTGTACTTTGCGGTTCCAAAGGATGGGAGTTGGCAACCTTGTTAGTGTGAGTGAGTCTAGATACAATGAAAATTCTTGAACACATTCTTGTTGGTGTTCAGGCATAGATGCTGAGCACACGTATTTCTATACTAATCTACTTGGGGACAGCAGGGTGACTTGATTCAGTGTGTCCTTCTGAATGCTTAGTTTATGCATTGTAGAATGTGGAATGTAACTGGCCACAACTTTCCGTGGGATTTCTTCTGTTTCTTCCTTTCCTTTTCTCTTTGTGTTTCAAACAGCCAACTAAGTTGTACAAGAAGGGAAGTAAGCTTTCTTTCCTAGGAAGAAGTAACGAATGGATCAAATGTGAAGGTTATTTCCCCTATCACAACCCCCTCCACCCACCCTGTCACCCAGAGAGGCCTGTAGCTTGTTCTGCTTCATCCTTTCCAGAGATGAATATGACACATTCCGAAGAAGTAGTGACAGCAAACTTTCCTGGATATCGTTTCCAAAAACCGAAGCCAAGGCTAACAAATGCAAACTCTTGGAAGGGTCTGAGAGATACAGCGATGGGAGGGGCACACTGGATGAGCTGGTGGGAACGTAGTTTTGGGTAGAGAAGGCAGCAAGGCCTCAGCTTTGGTTATCTGGGATGTGAGCTCATGGAGACCAGACTTCCTTTTTTTTTAAGGGAAATCTGGAAATCCAACCTTTTAATACAAAGAACTTCTGGCCCCAGCCTACCCAGGAGAAGAGGATTAGCCCCAGAGGTAAATTTTCTGACCAGAAAGAGGGGTTTTCCGAGGTTCAGAAGCAAGATCATTTTGTGGTGATGATCACAACCCTTTACGCACAGCCCTGGGCAGAGCCCCTCCGTGGGCAGCGAGGGGAGGCGTGGCTTCAAAGGTGCTCTAGGGCGGAGGGATCCCAGGCACTGGGATTTTGGGGGAGCCAATAAAATGAATTTTGGTGTAGAATCCCATTTTAAAGGAAGAGGGGAAATGATGGGAATAGAAAATAAATTTAAAATATTAAATATGCATGCGTAAAATAACATTACAACATATTGAGGCACCTACAGCGGCGTGGTTAAACAAAACCTGGCTTCAAATACTGAGTTCAAATCACAAATCTCAAATTTACTTGCTGTGCCTCTTGAGGAAACTTATGCGCATTCCCAATACATGTTTCCTCATCATTAAAATGGGAATAGTGATGCATAATACTAAGGTGACCTCACAGTACTGTGAGGATAAAAGAAAATTGCACGTGTCCTGTGGTATGCCGAACAAGCAGGACGCGTGGGACACCATCGGAAAACATCTTCACTGATGTGAAGTTAGGCCTCTCACTGTCCTTTTAAAGTTTCTTTGATAGGAAAGTCCTGCTGCTGTTGCTGGTTGAAAATGCAGGCAGATCAATTAATTTTCTGCTTCATTTAGGTCCTAAGAAGTTTTCCGGATATTCAAGGTTGCTCACACTAGCACAATTCTGAAAATAATCTGACTCCATATAACAATAAGAAAATCCCAATTTAAAGTTAGATCTGTCTCCCATCCGGCAGACGGGAAGGGCAGGGAAGGGAAGCGCTTACTAGCTTTGTTCTGCTGTAAGAGGCCTTGGCCCGCTGGACCTGGCAGGTGGATGAACATGGACCTTTTCTTGGCCATTTTTGGATATGCTTCCGGGGGCCCTGCTGGGGTGCTCCAGCCACGCAAGTGGTGCATTGCCCTCCAGCCTGGCACTTCCTCCCTCAGCTCTCTTTTCTCTTTGTTCTCGTGGTGGTCCACAATGCCGACTCTGTTGCTTGCTGCACTGTTACTTCCACAGAGGGTCCTCTGAAGTATGTTTTAAAACACACACACACACACACACATGCGCGCGCGCCATTATTATTACTATAGTTGGAATTAACCCATTTGAGAGAAGATTACACAAAAAGACATTTGTCTAGTTCCAAATTAGGCACTTTGTACTACAGACACATTTTAAGAGTTTTTTAATTAAACATGGACAATCTGATGCTTGTTCCATGTACCTATTATAAGTGCCATGCACGTGTTCGCAAGGTGTGCCAGTGTAAGATACGCTAACTAAATATATGTGGATCTTTGCGAAAGGGGATGGAAGACTGGCTGAAGAAGGCAGCGTCTGAATCAAGCTTTTGGCAGGTGAGGAGGATTAGCCCTGGTGGCCCAGACAGCAGGGAGCAGGAAAAGTGGGAAGTACAGGCAAAGGAAATATGTCTGTAGCTGACACCCATGGGTGACAGTATGAAAGCTAGTATGGACCGAGGGTCTACTGAATGCTTCATCTGGACTACGTGACTACGTGATTTATTCTTGTCAACTCTGTGAGGCAGGTATTACTAGTATCCCTTCTTGTGCACAAAGTGAGATTAGGTGAAGATGGAGACCTGCTAATCTGCCAATGGTCCACCAGATGGCACCAAAACATTACATTCCGAGTATAAAGCTCTTACTACACCTTCAGGGAAGAAAACCCAAACCTTCGACTCCGTTGAGATGATTATAAAGCACAGTCTCAGGTGCAACTTAGGAATTAAAATTCTCATCCAAGTCCCCAGAATAGTTGGTATAGAATGATATTGGGGGGGGGGAGAGACAGAGAGAAATAGAATCTTTTTCAGGGATATGATCTTCATTTTTTATTTTTTCTCTTTAGATTTCAGACGAGAGGCTGTGATGGACATTACCATATGAGGAACATGAATATTCCCAGGGACCCGGTCATTTTCACTCAATGTTTGCTTAGTTGTCTTTTTCTCAGGGCTGAAGCTCTGCTTGTTACAGAATCGCATGTCATCAAGAACAGAAATACAATAGCTCCCTTTTATCGAAATAACAATGAAGTGAAAACAAATCCATGCATCCAGCATTCGAGCTAAACGCAAGAGTAAAATTAATCATTTCTCCGATTTTAAAATGCAGTTATCATTTTTCTTCATTTTGAAAATTTAGTTAATTGTATAGCAAACATAGTATGGTTAACCACTTAAATTATTAAAATTGTTAATGAAATTAAAATGTATCTTCTTGCTATTGTGTTCTAACTTCAGAATAGACAGTTTTTTGTTAAATCAACACAATGAACGAGTTATGGTTTAATTGTTGTAATTTAAGAAACTTTAAGGTGTTTTTTCACCCCCTCACCCAAGGATGCTTTTTCATTGCTTTTAGAGAGAGAGAGAGGGGAACATTGATGACAGATTGGTTGTCTCCCACACACTCATGAACAGGGGATAGTACACGTCGAGACCAGGGATCAAACCTGCAGCCTACGTGTGTGCCAGGATTGGGAATTGAACCCACAACATTTCAGTTATGGACAGCATTCCAACCAACTGAGTCACACTGGCCAGGGCAGAAACTTTAAGGGTTTGGTTTTATTTTGTTTTTAGTAATATTTTAATGGCTTAAAAAACGCTGCACACCTTATGAATTAACACTTTTTACTGGGTGAACAAGAGTCCATTTGACAAAATTTTGTGAAAATATCATGTGATAAAAAATCTATGAGGGGTCGTTCTTTCAAATTTGAGGATAGGTACTTAGTGATTAATGAATTTTCCAGGTTGACAGAAAATGGACAAAGGAACAATAGACATTAACTATTATTCTTTTCATTTGTCTTTGGAGAGGGAAGAAATAATCTATGAGTAAGTGCACAGCACATAGTGAATTTAAAAATATTAAGTCGTTCTAACGAATAATTTGATGGTAACTATTAGTTTTGTATATATACCTTTATAATATTTTGTGTGCATCACTTTAGTAAAATATTGCTAGCAGTTGTAACATACATATGCAAAAAGGACATAAATATTCCTTGTTTTGCAAATGTTGGTTTGTGTGTGTGTGCCGGGGGTGGGGGTGCTGTGGTTTTGCACTGTACAGAGCAGACTGTCTTTCTCTGCAGCCGGCATGAATGTCTGCCTGCTTCCTTGCCCCGGGGCATCATTGGAATGTCCACCGTTCCTTAAGTGCTTCGGGATCACCTAGGCTAAAAGATGCCATTTTATTGTGAAGTTATCTTATTTTATTCCCAAGGGAATTTCATCATTTTGTATTTGTGAAAATTGTCAGTGTGTCTTTCTCAAAATGCAATTATCTGAAAGAAGCAAACCAACACAGAGCGGACCCCTTGTCTTCAAAGTCATTTTATTAAGAGTAAATTAGACGGGAAAAATGATAGTCTAAAATGCATTTTCAATAGATTGCTGTCTAAAATGCATTTTCAATAGATTGCTGTCAGGCCTGCTACCTGTCAAACGGAGAGGCCTGAAGTTTCATAGTGACATATGGATTAGCCCAGTCTTCCCTGCAGCGTGAAAGCTAAAGACAATTGGTGATGCATGGGGCAAACTCATCTTAAAACAGAGACATCAACAAAGGAATATGACAGCATGAAAAGACAGAGTGCAGTCTGCTGTCCGCATTTGCAAAGAGATTCTGTCTGAATCCACAACTTCAATACCCTGTGAGACAGAAAAAGAGAAAATACACATTAAGTGTAATTGTTCATCGGGTACTTCGTTTTAGCAAATGCTGTATTTCATTGTCTAAAGCGAGGAGTGAATGGGAACAATGGATAAAATAGCTGTGGTTATAAAGAGCCATTAAAAAGAACTGCGTGGTATTAGAATTATTTGATTTTCAAAAAACATCCATCACAGAGACTTTAAATAAATTTCAAATTTCTCATCCACTAATCAATTGCAAAAACGAAGGCTGGACTCACAAAAGAATCTCGAGAGCAAAAAACTCTTTTCCCAGTTAGAGCTTTCAACCAGACTGGTGATGTCATTAAGTTCAGGGTTTGTTTGAAAAAGAAGTGCACCTCAAAGTTAAAGAAAATTATATGGATCTGCTTAGGTCTGGTAAAATAAAATACAGTATGGATTTTCTTTTAATCCCCCATGTGAAGAATTTCATAGAACACTTGTCTGACCTGTAACTTTCATTTAAAAAGAAGTGAAATGCCTCTAAAAGCTACATTAACCCGTGTATCCTAAAGGAACCCAGAAACAGGTGTAATAACACAATGCAAGAAGGAAAGTGGTAGAAAATGGTGCATCACATTATATAAACTGCTGGGATTCTAAGCTTGGCATCAGATGCATAAACCAAAGTAAGATAGTTTTGGCACTAACTATGCCTACTGGCGAACCATGAAGAGCTCAATAGGAAAAGTTCAGGAAAGGGGACCTTTGGGGTATCCTAAAGAGGTTTATCTACAGGACAAGGCTCAGTAATGACTACTACTTTGTCAAATTGTCACCTGTGCGATGGCTCCCTCCCCTCACGACAGAGCTGGCTCTGCAGAGTCAGTGGCTTCCTACAGAGTCATTCAAGGGAAGCAGGAAGGCCCATGGGTATGCTTACCAGAATGATGTTAAATGTTCATGAATTTTTTTTATAAATAAGGAGTCCTATTTTCTAAATAACTTATTAGGGTCCTTTAGCACATCCATGTCCTTCCTAGCAAAGCTCTGGGTCCTGAAGATTTGAAAAACAAGGTCAGTGGTTTTCAAGGTTGTCCTTGGTAGAACCAGAAGACACACACAGGATGCACTACATCAGAAGTCATGATGTAGGTTTGGAGGGGGCTGAGGATACCAGATATCAGTAAGGAATCAGCAAAACATTAGGGAATCCAGTGAAAGCAATTCCAAAGTTCACAATTTTGCCTTTAAGTAGAGTACTACCCAGAGAATTTAGCTCACTGATACTTGCTTTAGTACCATGTAGGGTTAAAACATACATAGAAAAATTGCGTAGAAGTAAAATAAGTATTTTGCACATTTTACACTGTGGTTTGCAATTCAGTTTTCATTTAATGACTGTGTTTTCTATTCATTATATCTCTTGTTAATAAATCTCTTGCTTTTTTCTACAAGCTCATAGGAATGAGCTTTGATTTCTCATTTTTGGAGCATAAACTCACACCCCTAAAACTGCAGCTTGTACTCTCCTGATACAATTGCTGTTGCTTTTGTTGCTATTAGATTATTTTCTTGTGGTGGTGGTACCAGGATGGTTATACTATTATCTCAGCATTAACACACTGATCAGATAAGATTGTTTTCAACTGCATAAAACAGATCACAGTCAATTATCCAAAGGAGAGTTTGTTTTGCTCTAAGAAAATAGATCAGAGATCAGCCAACCAGGACTGTTACGGTGGCTCTTGGTGACATCAGAGTCTGCGTACTTTCTCTCTTTCTGCGCCTCCATTTTTGGCATGTGACTTCTCTGCACATGGTCTCCTCACAGATCCCAGGTGTTTGATCTCTAACCTTCCCTGAGCATCACAAGTAGAAGAAGAAGAATACCACGGGGAGAAAGGGTGGTATCCTTAGCAGGGAGGCAAGCAACACTTTCCTGGAAATCCCCACTCACTTTATGCTTACTTTTTGTTAGCTAGAGCTGTGCCTGGTGACCATCCCTACCTGAGAGTGCTTGAAAGTACAGCCTGTAGCAGGTCACAAAACTGGCGCCCTGTGTATGTGGAGGAAGGAGGGCCTAGATATGGGTGGGCTCAATCCCACGTGACCATCTCTGAGTGTACAGAGAGTGAAACAGGAAAATGCATTTTTAAAAAGATAAAACATGTAATTGCTTAAAGAAAACACATTGGAGGGAAATGTAGACCCATTACAGGATGGTTGAAACTTCCAGCAGGGGCTCTGACTGGTGTGGCTCCGTGGCTTTGGTGTTGTCCCACAAACCGAAAAGTCGCTGGTTCTTTTCTGGTCAGGGCTCCTGCCTGGGTTGTGGGCCAGGTCCCCAGTTGGGGGCATGTGAAAGGCAACTGACTGATGTTTCTCTCCCTCTTTTTCTCCCTCCTTTCCCCTCTCTCTAAAATTAAATAAAATTTTTTTAAAAGATAAAATTTTAGTAGGGACTATAAAGAGGTTGATATTTGTACCAAGCGCACCAAGGAAACTATTTTTTTATTTTAAAAGGATTTGAGGTTACCGAGTGTGGGATGATGAGAAGCAAGACAGAACACTAGAATGAAGTAATAGGAAAAGCTAACCATGACTTGTTTCTTCATGATGTTTGAGAACCAAAGATGGCAGGTGAGTTTCACACGGGCTGCAATGGTGAAGAGCAAAGGGGTAGGGGACAGAGCTGGCCTGTTCTGGCTTTTTGACTAGTTGTGGCCTGGGTGACTGGACCAAGTTACTTAGCCTCTCTCCCCATGTCTGTGAAACTGAGGCAATGACTATTCCTATCTCACTGGTTTGTGAGACTAATCGTCATAATGCTCAACACATAACAACCCATGAAAATATATTAAATAACATTGGTTGCAGCATCAATGTAATCATTAATCTTATGATGTCAAATTGGGAATTATTTCATTGGTCCTGGCCCAGCTGCACTTCTTCATACAGCTGTACTCTGTGACCTTGGACGAGTCATCCAACCATGTGCCCAGATTTTTTCCGCAATAAAATGAATGTAGTAATACTAACCTCACAGGCTGATTGTAATAAGCACCTACCAGGATTGTATAAAAATCCACTAAAGAAAGAAGTGTTATAGTCATGTGTCAGGTATTAGCATTACTGTATTATCTGTACGTTTCCCCCTTTTCTGTCTGTTACTTTTTTTCTTTCCTACTCTCTGTCTACTCCCTCATATGAAATTAGTACAGGGTGGAGTAGACAATATTTGGGATCTTTCTAAAAATTATGGTCAATAAGTGTGAATGACATTCTTTTAATCTGTGACCTCTAGTACTCAAATATTTATCTATAAGAGACTGAGCCATGGTCTAAAATACTCCTTGTGATTTTTAGCTCCGATGGAAAAACTACATTTTTAAACCATGTGTGCCAGAGATCAACATACTATTCTGACATGTTACAAATTCTAAGTGCTTCCTTTTGGCTTTGGAAAGTGTTAAAATTGCCTACCTGTGTAATAAACGATTCCCGTGGAAAACAACCTCATCTTGGAGAGTGTCCAGAGGAGAAGAGTGCAGGTGATGAGCCTCTGGCCGTGGGCCTCCTCCAGAGCTCCACCGCCACCTGCCTTCGGCCTGGGGGCCATTCCACGCGCCTGTGGCCTGCACAGCAGCACAGCCCCCACCTCCACTGTCGGCTTTAGTCACTGTAAGTGGTCTCTCCGGTAAGTAGTACAGAACTGGTTTCAGTGGGATATTTCTAAGTTTTAGATCTTGGGTAGCTTCCAGCATGTTCCTTTTATGCCCCCTACATAATTTTCTATTTGTGCAATACATTGAATTTCTGTTCCAATTTTCCATAATTTTACTTAAGGGGCACTTAGTACTTGATAACAGCTTTTTCCAAATTGATGCATCAGAACTTTTGCTTTTTGGGCCATTAATTCTAAACCTTTAAGATGAGGCTGAGTAATGGCTGGCATTTCTTTTATAGGTATTAGAGGTCTTTATATGTAGCTTCAGCTCTCCTTTAGTTTATCTCTTTTTTTCTGATCTTTCTTATTCTTCTTATAGACAAGATCAAAGTCATCCAAAATGCCAGCTAGCACTTAGGAAAAGCGTGTGTGTGCCGCTGCCTTCAGGCGATCCCTATTGTCTGGACCAAGTTCTCAAAGACACAGGATGAGGGGACTCCATTTGTTACATGGTGAGAAAGTGGTTTACAACCAGGAAACAGACCAGGGATTAATGTATAAGTAAGAAGCCCAGTATACTAATTTACAATAAAAATATTTCTTATTGTGCCCAGAATATTCATGGCTAAGCAACCCGGTATTAGATAGCTCACCCCTAACTTGTGTGGGGCCTGGCTAAGAATACAAATTGATGTTTACATACCAGCTGAGTGCTTACAAGTAAGAAATTAATATATTGTTCATTAAAATATGTTCTGGCTTCCTACCTGGACATACATACTTTTTTCCATAATCTAGAAGGCTAGGTGAGAATTAGAATTCTCCACTTTCCTTACGAGCTTCACGGCTTTCAACCTCCACACCTGTGCTGGCTACCACCCGGCCCCTCTCTTTTTATCCCTGGCTCTTTCTCTGCCCTACCAAGGGTCTCACATCCATCTTCGAACACCTCAGCCTGCACGAGCACAGGCTCAATCCGTTCCACCAGCAAACAGACACCCACTGGACACTCGCCCACCTTTGGGAGGCGAGACCCAGTACAGACTCTGGAGGTGAACTTGGAGCCATTTGGGCAGGAAACGCTAGGGTCCAGGGCACTCAGAACCCGAGATTACAGCCAGCCCAGCTGTCCAGACTTCAGTTGGCTCCCATGCCTTATGCTCGGGACGTCCTTGCCTCAGACCACACTGAAGGACCCCCACCTGACACAGATTAGGGCTGCCCAGCTGATCTGTCCTTGCTTCATTTAGTTTCTGCTAATTTTGCTTTATCAGCACCCATACCCTCTGCCCCATCTTGACCACTGCCTTCCCTCCACTTCTGTACCAGCAATTTCCACCCTCTCACACTTTCCCTGCCTGTCTGCTCTACCTAGAAAATGTTATATACGCTGTCAAATTATTGTTTCCAGAAAGGGCAAAAATTGACTCCATTTAATCAAACAGATTTTAAGTCTGCAATATTGAAATTCCCCTGAGTCACCTTGTTTGAATTTTCAGTGGGTCTCTTAACTCCTTAGTCACCTGTTCTTAGGAATTACCTGGGTTCATATACCTGTTACTGATCTCATTTAATAGATGAGTTTCCTTAATCATTACTGGAAATCATTAAGAAATACTTCACTGGTTACTAAGATGCTATTAACATGAATTCCTCCCCAATTTTCTTAAGTAAATATTTAGTAAAATTCCTCCTTGTTATTATTAAATGAATATTTAAATACCTCAAGTTCCTTACAAGAACAAGTGGCTCTCAGTCTCTAGCCAACATCAACATCATTTGGAAGGCTTTGTGAAAACCCGGATTGATGGCTAGGGAGTGTGCGTATGATTTTGCATTTCTAACAAGTGTCTGGATGATACTGTGCACCTGGTCTAGAGGACACTTGGAGAAGCACCGGTCTTCGTGTGCACTGCCCTCTCCCTCTCCTCTAGCTCATTCCTCAGTACAGCCCGATCTGTCTCCCGTCCACTGATGTTGGTCTGACCACACTCACTGATGCTCTCCTGCGGCTAAATCTAACAGCTAATGGCTAAATGCAATGGGCATTTTTTGTGTCCGTTGGATTCTTAGCAATTTCTGATGCTATTGAAGTGATTGACCACTAACTCTGCATTCCTTCCACTTTAGGTTTTATGCCACACAATGTACTGGTTCTTCTATTTCTCTGGGTGCTATGCTTTCCTTTCTGGACTCTCTACCTGAAAAGCCTCTCTCCACTCATCTTTCTGCACTGGGACCAATGTCACTACCCACAGAAGCAGTTCCTTTTCTTACCCCAGAGACATGGATGGCCCTTGCTTTCTCTTTCCCATTCTACTTTACCTGTGCTGATCTGTCATTACCTTTGACCACTGCCTTCCCTCCACTTCTGTGGAGGGAAAAGCCTGAATGGCACCTGAAAAGCCTGAAAAGCCTGAAACACCTGTAATGGCATGTATTTACCAGTCTCTTCCCTCAGGAAGAATTTGGTCTGGTTTTTGTTTTATTCTCCTCAAGATTTCTGAGTAGTAAGTGTGAAGGCTTCCTATGATCCGTCGTCACACCACTAGGTACTAGTGCCGCTCTGATTCTTTGGAACATAGTAGCAAAGATATGTCTATTCAAGGTACGTATGAAGGCTGAGAGCAAAGCCTCTGGGCTGGGACAGAGCTCAGCTGCTGAGTGTCCGCTTGACAAAGTGCCAGTTGCCCACGAAGGGAAATGCTCCACAGATGCAGTTGCCAGGGGAGGAACTGCTGGCACTATCGAGGGAGCAGGGGATGCTCTGTAGGCCTGGTAGTCACAGGGTGAAAATTTGGCTTCCACTCGTCTCCTGGATGCCTCAGCTATGTCAGGGCTGCTCTTCGCTGAAAATATTTTCCAGTTTGTGTGGCTTTAATGGATTCGGCCCTCTCTTCCCTTTCTCATTTAACTCTCTGCCCTCATCCTCTCCCCTTTTATCTCTCCTCCCTGCTTCATAAAAGAAGAATCTTTATCTTTCAAGCAATGTTTTATCCCTTATAGAAGTTCACTATGTCCTCAAGGCTTATAGCATTGGGAGCAAAGTCGTGGAGGAAGATTTATTTTTCTTCTTTGCTGTTTTGCCCAATTATGTTGCTTTCCTGGGTAATATACCCAACGCAGACCAGGTGCTTCTCTGCAGGATCATGAGAAGGGTCATTAGACAGACCATGCTCTGTCTAATAAAAAAGTTTGGCCATTATGCCAAAATATAGCCTAAGATTCAATTTATTGTGC
>PVKM010033846.1:0-15810 GCA_004027735.1 Carollia perspicillata
GGAGAAGGGTGAAGAAAGGTGACTCCAAGCACCAGTCCACTGTCAGCCTGTCCTCAAAATCGGTGTGAAGTCCTTACCTGTGCTGGCCCTGAGCGCTGGCAATGGAAGGTGACCAGGTCCTTTCATTAGACAGGCAGTTGCTGAGTCTGTGCAACAAATACCAGGCCACCACACTATCTCATCAATCTCCTCTCAGAAAAACGCACCAGGTCTTATATTTATACCCATGGATTGTACTGACTGCTAAAACCGGGGGGGAGTTTGGGGGTCATCTACAAAAATCTAATCTTTTATTTTTCACTTGAGGCAAGTGAGACCCCAAGAGATTAAATGTCATGCCTAGAATCACATGTCAGGAGGGAACACAGAACCTTCCAATAAACCACCTTCAGTCTTTCCAGAAACACTGTTGGGGTGGATTACAGACAGAAACTAAGAAAACAGGAGGGGAATATCTTGAAACAGATACTTACAAGCAGGCCCAGAAAACAAAGTCCAGATAAGTAAAAGGTAATTATATCCTGCCATTCTTTTAGTGTGGGAAACACCCACATTACCCTTTAATGCTAATTATGACTCCTTGGCCAAAGTTCCAGGGAGACCATTCTTCTAGGTGACAACATCAAAAGTTTCAATACATGTTGCTGTGACTTCAAAGTATAATAACTTTTACCCCTTTCACCTCTGCTTATACCATATCATAATTCAATCCCCATAAGATTTTTTTCAATCGAATTTCACAACTCACAATGCACATCTAAAACAGCAGTGCACCCCCACCACACATGCCAGAAAATTTAAACAGCACCATAAAACCCACGGGTATCCGCACACTGACTGCCCTCCTGCAGCCATGACTGCGGAGGAGCGCCCTGGCCACGCACTGATTGAGTATGCCAACAACGTCCTCCCTGTCCCATCCCTCATTAACACCACTCTGGGCCTCCCGACGAGGCTTGTAAAAACCACTGTGACTGCTCTGGTTTCACCTGGAGCTGAAAATTACTTTGCCGATAGCACAGAATAATACTTCCCACATAAACAACAAAAACGACAAGCCTCTTTGGTGGCCCCTGTGTCATTTTCTTTTATGTGGCGCATTTCTCCAAAGCTTTGAAGGCAAAGGACAGGACTCCACTAACAAACAAGAGAGTAAAAGGAAGACAGCATTTTTCTGCCCTCCAGGACCTCCACCTACAATGACATCTTTGATCTAAGTGTTCCTGGGATTTTGTTTTCAGCCACCCATTTGACAAAAGCTTCAAGGAGCAATGTCTGTGCTTTTTTTTTTTTTGTATTTATTGATTTGAGAGAGACACTGATTTGTTGTTGTGCTTATTCATTCATTCATTCATTCATTGGTTGTGTCTTGTATGTGCCCTGATCACAGATCAAACCCACAACCTTGGTGCATCAGGAGGATGCTCTAACCAACTGAGCTACCCCCACCAGGGCCCTTTTTTGATTCTAGGCCTAAAAAATAAGCTACTCAGTTGAAAACTCTGGAAAACAACAACTGTAGCAAACAATCTGCCTTCCACAGCTCATGTCACTAAAAATACTGTAACAAAAGCTTGTTTGCTTCCTGTAAGATTATCTTAATATTACCATACATATTTTTAAACTGGCAATTAAAACATATATACACACATACGTGCATTGATACACTCAACAATTTGGATGAATCATCAGAAAATCAGACTGAATGAAAAAAGCCAATTCCAAAACATTGTATGATTCTATTCATGTAACATTTTTAAATGAGAAAATTTTATTTTATTTATTTTTTCAATTTTATCCATCTCTCTTCAACCTTCAATTTTTGGGGTATATACTCAGAAGTAGGATTGCTGGATCATACAGTAGTTCTATTTCAATTTATTGAGGAACTGCCATACTGTTTTCATAGCAGCTGCATCACTTTATATTCCTACCTACAGTGCACAGGGTTCCACTTCTCCACATCCTCACCAACACCTTTTACTTTCTGGGTTTTTTGATAGAAGCCATCCTAATGGGTGAGAGGTAGTATCTTGTGGTTTTGATTTAAATGACAAAATGTTAGAAATGCAGCAAAGATTAGTGGCTGTCTGCAATGGGGATTAAGGACAGGAGTCAGAAAAAGGGAGGGATGTGGGTGCTGTTTTAACAGGTCCTTGTGGTGTTGGAACTAACTTGACTGTGGTGGGAAAGATGGATGGTAAAGCTATAGAATTTAATGTATCCACATGTGTGCATGTGCACACGCACAAGTATAAGGAAATTGGGAAAATGTGAATCTGAGTAAATGGGTGGATTGTATCAATGTCAATATACTGGTTGTATAATATTACACTATACGTCGGCAAAACGTTACCACTGAAGGAGTTCCCCAATTAACCAAGAAAGGTACACAACTACATGTAAAGTATCGATTAATGCAAAAGTTCTAATTTTAAAAAATGAGCTACACTTCTATACGCTGTGGAAAAAACGCTGTCTCCCTGCCGCCACCTGCCCCAACCAATGGCATGGAAGAAATCATCTAAGAATCCAAGATAACTGGAAGGAAGAGCTCAATAGTCAACAAGATGAAATATGGTGCTTGGGAGACACTGAAATTTAGGGAGAGGATTTCCCCTCAGCCTCGCTCTCGCTCTATGAGAAACTGCCTCGATTTCACATCCTCGCTTGAGGCAGAGCTCTTCATTGTGAAATGTGCATAGATTGTGTCCTTCTCTGTATTTGAACACCTTTGGTAACATGACTAAAAAAAAAAATCACACAAGATTTTATGCATTAATGTTCAAATTGGAATTTCTCAGTGTTTTCCCAAAGTTTCCTAAATTTTAAAAAGAAATGATAGTTAATAAATAATGTGACCTATTGATCGAAATTGAGGATACAAGACAAGAGCAGTTATAGGGTTCGGTTCACAGTTCTACAACTATTTAATATGCTTCTCATTCACCAGCCTTTCCATTCTTAAGTTTTCGTATTAAAAAAAAAAAAATCAAAAATCTTGACCAGCTCAATAGTTGACAAGCCAAATGCATCAGGGCCTAGCAGCCATAACTCTGGGCTGCCTCGCAAGGCCTCCAGCAAGAACTGTGCTTCTGCCCAGTGTGCACAGGCTTCCTTACGATTTTGTCTGAACAAGCTTTTTCATACCTAAAGCGAGGAGGTAACGGGGAACAGGACTGTGGGAAGAGGTAAGACTTCACTTGATGATAATTCTGACTTTCCCATAATGTGATACTCTATGATTTCAGGTAAAGGGTAATTTAAAGTCAGACCTGAGTTTGCATCTCAGCTCTCCGATGTAGTAACGTTGAGACAGGAGCTATGTAATAATCATCCCTGGAGCTCAATTTCCTCATTCCTACAAATTTTACAGATTATTACGATGAGAAAATCCCCTTAAGGTCTTAAACAATGCCTGGCACATAGTAGGTATTTAATGGATTATCAAAAGTATAAATAATAAAAAATATTCTGATGATAAAGAACCTAAGCATCTTTAAATATTTAAAAATATTAGTATTAAAATGTATTTAAAATTGATTTTTTAAATAGATTATCTTTTTCTTAAGATTTTATTTATTTATCCTTAAAGAGTGGTGGTGGGGGGAGGAACAGAGGGAGAGAAACATCAATGTGTGGTTGCCTCTCGCATGCCCCGAACCAGAAACCTGGCCTACCACCCAGGCATGTGCCCTCACTGGGAATCAAAGCGGTGACCTTTCACTTCGTGGGATGATGCCCAACCAACTAAGCCACACACACCTGTCAGGGAGATTAACATTCTTCTTGTTTTTCACTAGATTAGGTGTTATTCCACTTAAAGTTTTTAAAAAACAACCTCTAAAAAAGTCATTGAGATACAACCATAAAAGTATAAACCATCATTCAAGAACTTTTTGACCTCATCTTCCAATTTTTTCTTCACGACCTGCATATGCAAATCATTAGGTGAGATATTTGCTAAATGAGGAAAAGCAAACAACAGTGTTTTTTTTTCTAATTTATTAGTGGACAATATATTAAAAGCAGTTTCTCCTGAACCAGTCTATCATGCTAGATATAAATATTGTGGTTATATTCTTTAAAATTCAATTTATAGTCTTCTCCAATGGCACATGAAGGCATCATAATTAA
This sequence comes from Carollia perspicillata, assembly GCA_004027735.1. NCBI lineage: Eukaryota > Metazoa > Chordata > Mammalia > Chiroptera > Phyllostomidae > Carollia > Carollia perspicillata. Next base: position 4,138 of record PVKM010033846.1, read on the forward strand.
AACTGTAGAATATTTACTTTTGCTAGTAGAGTAGGAACTGGGCTACCATAATTTCAGCTCTCCCCAGTTGGCATCTTATGACCTGTTCTCAATAGAAGCCATATATAATAATAGTGAGCTTCTAAACCAAAGTACTACCAGAGTAAAAATTCACTTACCTCTTCAAAAAAAAAAAAAAAAAGTGGAATACCTAATATCCTAGGAAAAGATTTTTTAAACAGTCTTCTGTACTGTATCAAGAAAATAATCAACACATTAAAGTTACTTGGTTTACTCCCATGAAGATATAATCTTTTTATTATAAACACTGTATTGATTATAAATTTGTTTTTTAGACTAAGTGTCAAATCTGTACTCCTTTTTAAGAATAAAATCGCCTGTAGAACACTGTTAAAGGAGAATATCCGCTTAAAAGAAATAAAAGCAGTTGGTAATATTGTTAATAAGAACAGGCTGAAACACATTCACTCATAAAACCATCTCCCCCTACCACTTTCTGGTGTAGTTGCTGATAGCAGTGTGCCATCTATTGTTGCAAAGTGAGCTTCTGTGTTTCTGGTTTCCCGCCTCAGTCCTGTAGGGAAGCAAAGCATCCTACTGTCTTTCTGAAGATAATGAGTGTTTATTTTCCTTCCTGCTTTCTTGGCACTTCTAACACCTTAAATACAAATGGACCACAGAGAAAATGACCTTTAAAATGTATTACAACCCATTTAAAGCATGTGCTGTTTAATTCAGTGGGGATTTTGCCCCCCAGGGTATTTGGCAATACTTGGAGAAATTCACAGTGGTCAAGACTGAGGTGTGTATGCTAACGGCGTCTAGTGGGTGAGACTAGGGATGCTGCCAAAGGTCCTATAATGCACAGGACAGGACAGACCCCCACAGCAAAGAACCATTCAGCCCCAGTGTCCAAAGTGCTGAGGTTGAAAACAGCTGGGTTTAACTAAAACCAGTATCATTTCTTCTAATGGAAAAAGAAAGCCATATTTGATGGCAGACAAAATAAAGCCCATTTCAGAAACCCAACATTCAACTGCAATATACTAATTAAAAGTGTATAAAATGTTAGGAACTACCTCAATCTTCCCAAGACTGGTTATGAAGACAGACAGCAGTACACCAGCAATTAGAAACCTGTGATTCAACCACTCAAAGAAAAATGAAAGCAATGTTGGCTAAACAGTCTCACAGCTTCACAACACATAAGACTTCAATTTGAATTAGTGACTGCTCCCCAGGCCGATTCTCAGAACCCCTGAAGCAGAATTAGCCAGCCATACTCAAGAACTGTTGCTGTCAATGTGGTGTGATGGGACACGAGTATTACCACTTGGTTCATCTCCCCTCTCCCATTTACAGCAGACATCATTAACCAAAGTCACACCCTTCCTCATGTGGAGCTCTAGTCCATGGAATTGGCCTGGGAGATGTTGCCTCTCTGGCCTTCACGATGGCATTTGATTCCAGGAGGGGTGGCTTCAATTCTTGCCTTAGCCACTTGAGGCCTGTATAGATTTAAGCTAGTCACTTAACCTCTCTGGTCTAATTCCTTCTGTTATACAATACACACTAGGAGATCTTCAGAGGGTCTACGTCCAAACAAGATGTTGCACTATGAGATTTCTGGAGTAAGGAGGTATTTGTACTTCAACTGCAAAACTCCCAAATGCTGAATGTATGAAGCCATGTGAAGGGAATGAAGAAGAAAGATTAGACACACACAGGAATACGAGAGTTGGGTGGAAATAGACCAGAACAAGAAATGGCCAACAAAAAAAGGGGATGGGGGAGTTATCTTTAAAACTAAAGGAACAGCATGCAATAGTAGAGAAAAGGAACTGGAATTCGATTTGTCAGACCTCAATATAAGTACCAGCACCCTAGAGCAGTAAGTACTGCACCTGTGTTTTAAGAGTTAACTTCTCTCTGAGGTTCAGTGTCCTAATATACTGCCTAACCCTCCTCATAGGACTTTCTCTAGATTAACTACTAAATCTTCATGGGGCCCCCCAAAACAGCATGACTGAGTAATTTATAGACTACCCACAGTATGAAATATCATAGAGCTACAAAGTAAATGAGTTATACCTGTTGGTAACAATCTACAGTGCTGTTCATAGAGTATATTCACAGAAGCTAGTTGCATAGGGATGTGAGCACCATAATCCCGTATTTATAAGCAGTAAGAGAATGAACCAAAAATACGTGAATACATGTGTGTACATGCAATGGGGAAAAAGTGTGGAAGGACACCCCAAAATGTTTAGCACTGAGGTAGGGCAGTAAAGCAGGAGTGGAAAAAAGAAGAATGAAACTGTGGGTTAGACTGGGGGCTTTGTTTCAGCATAACTTGCCCTTTGGGCTTCTTATTCCTCTGCTTAGAAGACAAATCTTATCGCTTTAAAATATGTTCAAATGCACTTGGTCTTAGAAACCAGACTAGGAACTGCCAGGGAGGGAGTAGAGGGGGTCAGCAATGGAGAATGACTGCTAGTGAGTCTGGAGTCTGCATGTGGGAGGTTGGGAAGTTCTGGGTCAGGGGGTCCAACCTGTGGCCCTTAGGCTGCAGCAACTCAGGATGGCTATGAACGAGGCCCAACACAAAAGCTGTAAGCTGTAAATTTACTCAAAACATTATGAGATTTTTTGGGGAGTATGTGTCACGATGTATTTAATACGTGGCCCAAGACAACTGTCCTTCAAGTGTGGTGCAGAGACGCCAAAAGGTTGGACATCCTTGCACACAGAGAGTGGTACTGGGTAGATCATACTGTGCAACGTAGTAAACGCCATTGAACTGTACAATTTAAAACGGTTACAATGTTAAAATTTGTTATGTGTATTTTACAACCTTAAAAATTCTTGGCCTTGATGTGCTGTGTAAGTTGAAGAGACTGAGACAAGCAGGGCGAGCAGCCCACCAGTAGGCCACTGGCGGCAGAAACGGGGAGGGCGCCCGAGAGCTCTTCTGAGGGGAGGTGGAGGCAGGAACCCAGGTGTGCCCAGGGAGACAGACATCGGCTTCTCCCTCACTCAAGGGAAACCCAACCACAGGTTTCACACTGACCCGATATCCAGCAATTCTCTCACCCCGAGCTTCCCTGGCTTTATAAATGTCTGTCAGCCTCCACAATCCCCAGAATCCCTGGCAAGACAGTGTTCAAGAAACCTGAAGCTTTCAACCTCAGCAAGCCTGCTAGCACGTTGCCTGAAGCGCTATTCAAACCAAGAACACGGAAAATAAAAGTATGAAGTTACAATAATTACATGTTTTATTTTTAAAAGGTCTACCCTATGATATTACTTTATATCCCTATACAAAAAATTATAGGATTACAAGTGTACTTGACATAAAGTTTTTAGAGCTATCACAAGTCTTTCTTCAAACTGAGTTTTGAAGTTTTATGTGGAAGACCAAAATATAGAAAAGTGAAATTTGAAAGCCTCTAAGGAATCACAGAATTCTAGAACACACTTTGAAAACCAACAGACCTGGGTAAGAATCTTGCCATTTCAGAAGAGGGCTGGGAGCCTCTCAGTGGACCCCCTGACAGAGAAGAGCGGATTAATTACATGAGACTGAAGGTGTAAATTGCCACAGGTTGATCTCAAAACCTGTGGTTCTCAGGGAATCACTCAGGGAAAATTCCAACAGGAAAAAAAGGGCAGGCAGAGACAAACTATGAGATTCCAACTCTCCAGCTATGTATGCTTTATGTTCTCCTGATGCCCCCTGTTCTCCAAGGTGCTCATGGAGTAAGGTCAGCAGCTGCAAGGACAGAGAGCTGAACAATCAGTTTAGGCTCCTAAAAATGGATCTAGGCACAGAATAGACAGACATGACAACAGTACAGTAACTATGCTCCTTCCAGTGCAATTAAAATAAGGGGGGAAAAAATCACAGCCAACTCCAAAGACCTCAGACCTCTATAAACCAGTATCTCCCCAGCTTCACTAAAAAAATTAATGCAAATATTTAACTCACACACCCCCAAAACCTGGAACAGATGGAATTTCGTATCTTAAATTCAAAAGTGTAACATGTAGACAGAGCTACAGCTTTCTTGGTAAACCAGAAATATAAAGTATCCTGTTCTGCAGCACTGTCTGAATTCTCTTCCTCTACACACCCCACATCCCAGAACACCAGGGAGCATGTCTCTCCAGGGAGCAGCACCTGACACCTGGTGCCGCCTCAGTGCAGCCCTGCCCACGCAGACAGCTTATATTACAAGAGGATACTGTCTGTCTTACCGATGTCTATCCACCAGAACAACTCTTCATAAGCCTGCGAATTGCATTAGTATGGCCTTCCTACCAGGGCAAGTTTTTTAAAATGTCATGTATGTGTGTGTGCGCACGCACACGTGTGTGTGTATTCAGGAGGCACAGACCTTAAAGGAAAAAAAAATCTTGGTGTTTTACAATGGAGTATAGGGTTGGGGAAGGGAAAAAATGTATTACTAGAGGGAACACAGAAATTCTTCTATACTTTCCCCTCGGCAACTTCTCAGAACACACAAATCGAAAGAGGTGAAATCAGACCTATTTCATGGAAGAAAAAAAATGAAACAAACCCACATCAAAGTGGCTTAAAGAAGACAAAAAACTAAGGGGCAAATGGGATTACTGGCTCACCTAACTGGCTATACCTTGTGGACGTATATCATACTGCTAAACACGCTCTCCAAGTCTCTCATCACAATGCACTGTCTCTCTCCCTACCAACTCACTGCTGCTTCCCAGGGCTGGCTTAACTCTCCAGCAGGGCCTCCTCTCTAGATGAGCCACCAGGAGCGCCTGGCTTATGGTCCAGAAATCACAGAAACTGCAGCACACAAAGGGCTTCTGGTTATGGCAGTTTGATGAGAAGCGTGGATGAGAAGTATGGCAGTTTGATGAGAAAAACAATGAGTAAGATGAATGAATAAAATAATTTAAATAGTGGTGAGTTCGAAGAAGAAAACGTTACAGCAGAAGTTATGAGAAAATTGACATTTTAAATAAAGGTGTATGCCAACCCTAAAATGACACTCACTTTCTGGTATTTACACACCTTTCTAGTATTTTCCCACAGTGAATCAGAGCTGGTTTGTGTGATAAGCAGAATATGGCAGAAGTGACGATGGTGGACTTCTGACAGGTGAACTGCGGGTTCATCCCCTCAGCTCTCTGGGACTCAGCTGCTAGTGCTTACACGAAGCAACAAACTCACCATACCAAGGAACTCCTCTTAATTATGACACCCCTGAAGCTAGAGAGGACAACATCTGATTGGGTTTTTAAAAAACTGTTCAGCCAACTAAATCAGAATTGTGCAACTGGTTACATCTAAACATAGAGCTGCATCGAAATGTCAGATTCAGTGTTCAAATTCTTTTCCCAGGTACTGAGTCCATCTTATAATCAACTGTACAACATGCTTGAAATATAATCCACCAGGACAGATTCTCATGAAAGGGTAACACGATCCTCATTACAATTTTAGAGCTGAACAAAAAAAAAGAGAAAGTCAGACATCTTGGAAAAGCACAGTGAAAAACAAGCAAAATGACTCCTTTTCAAAGATTTTGTTTAAGGAAGGGTGCAGGCAGAGAGAGAGAAACAGGACCTAGGATTTTCTTTAAACACTTTAGAAAATATAGCCTAACTGTGTCCACCCTGTATTTGTTATCACTTTTTAGATAGCAAATTACCTCAAAATTTAGTCACTTGAAACCACTAACATTTATTACATCAGAGTTTCTGAGGATTAGCCAATCTAGATAACTACAATCAGAAAACATTAGTAAGTGATGTGGCTTCAATTTAAGGTGATTATTTCTTAACTGCACCTTCCAATTTTTTTACTTTCAAAACAATGCTATCAAAGGCCAAAGAGAAAAGAACTGATTTTCTACCATAATAAGTAACCACAAATCCATCAAGAACAGTCTCATAATTCCAGGCCTCCTGAAGCCAAGACTCAGATATTTTAAAATTCAAATGTATTTCACATACACTTCACCTGAGTCTAATTTTTTAAAAAATAGATATACAAGTAATACCTAATTCAAACAACTAGTTCCCCACCACGTGAGTAAACATGTATTAGATGAAAAGCAAATTCTGAAAATGATAGGTATCGATAAAAGAAGCTATGAGACATATTGGCAAACTTATTCTGGGGCAGCAGAGACTGTGTCTTCTGGCCACCCAGCAGCTGTATTTCTTCTCCTGCTCAGGGCAGCTGGACTTCTTTTGCGTTACTAGGTTTTCCCGACTAGATCTTTTTTAACAAACTATTTAAGCAAGGTATTCACTTTTCCTTCGACTGGGTCCAGCATATAACCAAGAGACTTTTAAACACCGGCAGTAAAAATAGCTTCAGAGCAGACCATCCCTGAATCTAATTCTTTGTGAGCTGGGTGTTTCAGCTTTCCCAGAGATTTCATCAGCTCCCCCAACCTTTCTGTACCCAAGTCCACGTCTGCTTAAGCTTGCTTAGCCTGAGTAGCCTTCTGTTGTTCGAACACTGACTGATAGGGTGTTAAGTTAATTTGGTTTTATCTATGGACTCAGTGGTAGTACCAGGTAGCACCTGTCCAACAACCAGGGCACTCCGCTATCAGGGAGCAAGCAGGAAGGGAACAGTCCTTGTTCACACACCGAGAGAAGCCCATCTAACAAGGCACCCAGCTCCTTGGTGCCGTAAGCTCTAAAATACCTACTGGTAGGTAGCAGGCACCCACGTCAGCTTCCTTTTATCAGATCTATCACGGGGAAGTCAACCTGAGATCTACTGTCATTTCTATCTTACTTTGTACCAAGGCATGTGTTGCTTTGCCAAAAGTGTCCTAAAACATTTGCTTAGAGTTGGTGCTCTCATTTTAGCAGTGTCTATTAAAATTTTAACAAGGAAACATGTAGATAGATGTCTAATCAAGAATCAACCTGAATGTCAAGAAGACATAAACAATCTAAACATCTAATAATGGAGAAGCAAATAAGCAAACATGGAATAGCCACATAAGAAAGTATAACAAAGAAGTTAAAAAAATGAATCAAATATACAGTAACTAATGTGGACAACATATGCAAGGCCCAAATAGGGCAAACATCAATTAGGATAAATCTATTTTTACACGTATATGCATGTTATACCTTCTACGTTTAAAAGTAAAAGAACGATGGCTTCCCATGTGGATGTGAAGATACTCTGTATCTTCACTAAAAGCCAACTAACAGTATTATGTTCACAAAACCAGTGCTAGTTTTTATTTCACAGGAAGAAGGAAAAGGATCAGGAATTAGAGAAGGAATTGGGAATGAAGTTTGTAAAAACATTGTTTTAAACCAGGAGAATATAACCATGTAGTTATTGTATATAATAATTAAAAATTACTCCTAAAAATATTGTAGCCTGAAAAATTTTAATTGAGCTCAAGTCAAGTAAGCTATTGTAACTATTCAGAACGGGGGAAAATATCAAAGAAGTATGAGAGCCCACACACAAAGAATGGGTGAACTAAGCGCCCCGGTCCTTGGGTGTACCTGGGATTTGTTCCAGGAACAGTTTTGGCTACTGTATTCTAACAAGGAAAAAATTAAATGCCCAAGTGCAGTCACTGTTTGATTACTATGCAGACTTCCCTCAGACATGATCGTGTCCTATTAACTTCATCACATTCTCTCCAATAACAGTTAGCAATACCTGGGCTTCAGGTAGCCACGGTAAACTGCATTCTGATCACGGAAGGTACAGTACCTTGTTTTATTTCAAATCCGTTTTCCAGGGAAAGTTCTCAAATAGTTTTAATAATATAGCGCTCTTTTCCCTTAACTGCATATTATCTCTTCACTACATTTCTAGTTTATAAAATAAAGCTCTGAAGAATTATTCATTAACTTCCTATGTGGTGAATTCTGATAATTTATTCAGGTACGAAATGCGCACATCAAACCGTCCACCATTGTGCTGATTTGAAAGCACTAATTGGGGCAGTGGTTTTATGGAGAATGTTATCTACTCCCATCCTGTGCACATTTAGGAGAAGCTGTGGTTTCCTGTTCCAGGGTATTGTCCAAGAATGACTCCACAGAAGTCTGCAAAAATAAACTTTGGCATTTTGTTTCAAGAGGAACACTTGGAATTTCTCCCACTGAGAAAGGAAATGGGTTTGTCCAGACTGCAAAAGGCCCCCGCATGCTCCCAAGACTGCAAGAACAAACACAACTTTGGTTTTAACAATGTTTAATGAAATCGCTCCTTCTCAAGCCTGGGGCATTGGCAGGGCAAGGGCGGCTGTACTGGGATGTCAGATAAGCTTCGGGCGCTTCTCCAGTCAGTGGATCAGTTCCCCAGGTTCCTCAACTTGGTTACAAAATGGGATTGTACCTGCCTCTTTATAAGATTTACTGTAAGAATAAAAATGAATGCACTGCTCTCAGCAGAAAGCCTTGCATATAGTAGGGCACAATAACGGTTTTATATTTAACACACACATATACAAATTTTTCATAAACAGAATATTAATTGAGAATAAAACAACTCAAGACACAGTACACTGAGCTATTTAGGGAAGAGCAAGCTCTTTATGTTCCATATTCATTATAGCAATGACTTCAGCTTAATATATAGCCTAATGAATAAAAAGTCTGAAATAATTCCAATATGAAATGACGAAATATTTTTTCAAGATCATATGGGTTGCTTTAAAAGATATATTGAAGATACTCTGAAGTATAACCGTGCTTTTAAAAGAACATCCTTAACTTGACAAGGAAAAAACTGAAAATACTCCTTCAGCATTTTTCCTTTCCTTCTGACTCAATGAAAGCCAAGTTTGCCAACAGAGGCATTTCAGGACTGAGAGGAGTGGCTCAGAGGTCAGGTTCACACAGTTCTCTCTTGACCAAGGACTGTAAGAACCCTCCTAGGGCAAAAACTGCAGAAAGGATGGTAATTTGCCCCCATCACCAGTCACGACCACTGCCAGCAAATATAAACCCACATCCAGGAGGAGGGGCATTCCCCACACAGAGGTGTTCACCTCTCCTCCAGGCCTGCAGGCCATTTTACCGCCAGCCCCCAGTCCTGAGCCACTCCACGACAGGTTCTCTGGCACCCGCTTTCCAGCCAAAAGAAAGGGTGCAGAGTTCGGCTGGGAACTAGAAACAGCTCCGCGAGCCCTGCACATCCTGAAAAAGTTGGAAAACTAGAGCAGAGAACCCGCATCTGCTCATCTATTTACAGCTTGGAGCGAAGCAAGGGGTAAATGCAAACACTTTTATATAGTCTGAAGAGGAAAACAAGGGAAAAAAGCAGAGCTGGAGACAAAGGAAAGCTCTATATATAGAGTGTAATTATGTTAAGCGTTGAACTGTGGAAGCAGAATCAGAAATCAGCCTGCACATAAGACAAGGCTCTTGGCTGCTTTCACATGTCCTCCAGAACAGGAAGTCCCCGTGAGTACTTGGCTGTCTGACCAGCCCAGTTACACGGCAGAGCTTTTTACCCACCTTTCCTTTAAATCATTTATGTGTTTTGTTCTGGATTTTAGGACAAAGAACATACTTCATATAATTCATTCCACCTTTCATACTTTTTTAGTGTAAGCTGTCGAAGCTGTGAGCCTCCTGGAAGCCCCCCACAGTGCTGACCAACAGAACTTTCTGCAGTAAGAGAGATGCGCAGTATCTTCACCACCCCGTGCACTCCCCACTAGCCACAGGTGGCTGTTGGGCACTTTGGCACACGGCTGGCAATGTGGCTAGCAGAACTCAGCGTATCCGCTGTGCTGGGGCTGCAAAACAAAGTACCACGAAGTAGGTGACTTAAAACTAAAATGTATTATCTCACAACTCGGGAGGCTAACAGTCTCAGATCAAGGTGTAGACAAGGTTGGTTCTTCTGAATACCACAAGGAAAACCTGTTCCATGCCTCTTTCCTAGTTTCTGATAGTTTGCAGGCAATTTCTGGCATTCCTTGGCTTGTAGGAACATCACACTAAAATCCTTCATGCCCCAGTGTTCTTTCTCTGTGTGTGTCTATGCCCAAATGTCCCCTTTTTACATGGACAGTAGTCAAATTGGATTAGGGGGGTCATCGTACTCCAGTATGACCTCAACTAGTAGTACCATCTATGATGGTGCTATTTCTGAGTAAGATTACATTCTGAACTACTGTGATGAGGACATCAACATACGAATTTCAGGGGAACACAATTTAAAACCAAAGACTGAGGAACTTATTTTTACTTCGTTCTAATTATTTTGGATTTAAATGGCCACACGTGGCTAGCAGCTGCTCTACTGAACAACACGGCCACCAAAATATTTCCTCTCTGGCACTGTCCTTGCTCGCCAAGAGCTTAATGAAAATGAGGACAGTGCACTGTGTGAAGCTCTGCACATGGAAGGTGCTGTTACTATCAGTTACCCAAGGAGGAAGCCTACATTCACGGAGAGTACATACTTGTAATTTGATCAAGGTCAAAGAGCCTCTAAGTAAGACCATGAATCAGGGTGTGGAGATTTTTTTACTCCAAAACCAATCCATCAGCCATTCCCTTTATGATTTAACTTCTGAATCTGTCCTGTGACATTTAACAGTCCCAAGGGTGATATATTCCTAAATGCATCTTATGGGAAAACAACTCATCACTTAGATATCAATCGCTACTATAGGGATTAATTACTTGCTATTGTACTACATTGGCTCTTAATAATATGACAATTATTATCTCTTAAAGAGTACATGTGTAAATAATATAACACTTCAAGTTTTTATAGCATTTATCAGATGTTAGCTACAGAAGTGAGTACTTTACAGATATTCTTCAATCCTGACACTACTATTATCCCTACTTAATAGATGAGCACACTGAGGCTTTAAAATGTTAAGTGATTTGCTTCAGACAAGAGAACAAATGAATTTGATAGGGAACTCAAGAGTTGGAAAATTTTAGCTTAAGGTAAAAAGTTGTAAGTCTAACAAGTAATATACATGTTAAAGCTGTTGTTTCAGAAACTATAGATAAGGCCCATCCTGGCTCCTGGGGAAACAGCCGACCTCCTGGGGTACTGCTAAAGATTACCAACTGGGGACAAGTGGCGGTATCTGGGCCTTTGTGTTCCAGGGAGAGACAGACACCACCAGCCCCTGGGAAAGGCTAGCTGTCCAGGACAGGAATATGTAGCTTTTTTCACCTAATTCTCCCTGAATCTTAAAGCCCTCGCTGTACCTTGTTTATTCCCTGCTATAAAAACCTTGGCCTGGAAAGAAAAGACAAGATGGTCTGTTAGGCTACGAACCCACCATCTTCTCAGATCGCAGGCCATCTGACTAAAGGGCCCATAAAGATTCAGTTGCTGTCATTGCTTCTTGGGTTTGGTAGTGACAGGCAGCCCGAATGCCAGTGTCTTTTCCAGTCTCAAACTGACCCCAACTCAGGTCTGCCTGGATTCCAAAACTCTCTCCCTGATCCACTCTTGCTATATGAATTTATACAACATATTAATACATATGCTTTTGTACCAATTTAAAAATGGCAAATACATTACATGACATGAAGATCTTCACAGTCTCCATGCCATGTTAACACAGAAAACACAAACCCTTTCTTGCTAATCTTCCACAATATTCACCCTCACACCAAATGTGACACTGAGTGTGTTTCCTGTAGATA
>PVKM010033847.1:0-15784 GCA_004027735.1 Carollia perspicillata
TGGGAGGCCCAGCTCAGGGCCGCAGGAGAGGGGCCCGGCGTGGGCACGGGGCACTGTTTTCGCTGTCGTACCACCTGCCCTGTGGGGACCACCTGATCCGGATTGGACCGGGAGCACTCGCAGGCCACCTCTAGTTCACCCCGCCCTGGCCTCAGTCCCCCGCCTCGCCGCCCACATTCTCCTCTGCTTTCCCAGCAAGCCCCTTCCCGTCCCCATGGCAACAGACCCTGCCGCTGCACCATCAGCTACCCGGGGAAGTGGAGGTGTGGGGGCCCTCAGAGCCCCCTTCCACACCCCTACCTGGGAGTAATCACTAGCCAGGGGCAGGCAGGATGGCAGAGCGTGCTCAGCCTGATTTGGGGGCTGGGGTTCTGGCTTTCCCTACGTGCCCGGCCGTTCCCAGAGCCCCGGCCTCCCCGTGCCCCTGCCTGGAGACGCTGCTTGTCCACGCACGCCCCAGCAGCTTGGGCAGCCCTCCCCTGGAGGTGGGGCTGGTGGTCGTGCTGCCCACCCTGGAAGCTTCGTACCTGGGTGGGCCTCCGTGAGTGTAAACTGACACAGGTGTGAGTCCACGTGTGCGTGGGCCGGGTCACACGGACAACCGTGGCCTGTAAGAGAGACAACAGACGGGGCCTGGGGAGCCCCAGCAGTGGACTCTCCGTGGTGCCCCATCTGCAGAGCTCCAGGCCCAGCACAGTCTCCGGACCTTCCGGCTGGCGAGGGCCTGCTGCTACGAAGCCTTGCTGGTGGATGAGGAGCGCGGGCGCCTGTTCGTGGGTGCTGAGAACCATGTGGCCTCCCTCAGCCTGGACAACATCAGCAAACGGGCCAAGAAGGTGCCAGGAGCCCCCAGCCTCGGCGCTGCCCAGGGAAGGAGCCCTGGGACACCCCCCCCCCGCCCAGGCTCCCTGGAGAGACCAGGGGGTGGGTCCCCCGAGTGGGCACCCTCAGCACAGAGAGAAGCCCCTGACCTGTGTACCCTCTTCCCCAACGTCCCGTAGCTGGCTTGGCCGGCCCCTGTGGAATGGCGAGAGGAGTGCAACTGGGCCGGGAAGGACATTGGGGTGAGTGTTGGCGGCCCGGGTGGGGGCGGGGAGGGCAGCCCCTCACTCTCTGGACAGGGCAGGGCTAGAACAGAGGCCCGTCTGTTCTTTCAAGGATGGGGGCGGGGGCTGAGGTGGCTGAAGTCCGGAGGTAGTGAGTCAGGGTGGGGGCTCATGTGATTCTTCTTGGGGGCCTATGAGTCATGGGGGGCACTGCAGGCCTGTGCTTCCCGGTGCGCCCATTCTGGTGAGAGCTGGGCCGGGCTGGTCACCAACAGCACCCATGTCCCTGTGGCCCTCGCTGGGACTTGCCTGGGCTTATGCAGAAGGAAGGGGCGAGGGTGCCACTGGTGAGCTGGGACCCCTTGAGGCCGCCTCCTGGGGGGGAGGCCTCATTGTCCCTGCCCCTACTCGCCTGCTAGACTGAGTGCATGAACTTCGTGAAGCTGCTGCATTCCTACAACCGCACCCACTTGCTGGCCTGTGGCACGGGGGCCTTCCACCCCACCTGTGCGTTTGTGGAGGTGGGCCACCGGCTGGAGGTAAGGCCGGACCCAGGCAGTGAGGGCGGCTGGGGGAGTAGGAAGGGGCCTGGCCGTAAGAGCTCACCCTGCCTCCAGGAGCCGGTGCTCCGGCTGGACCTTCGGGGGCTAGAGGATGGCAAGGGCAAGAGCCCTTACGACCCCAGGCATCGGGCCGCCTCCGTGCTGGTGGGTGAGTCCACAGGCTGGGATCCCCAGCACAACTCCTGAAACCCCACAAAGTCCTAAAACCCTCCCCAGAGCGCCGAGGGCCCCCGTGGCCATGCTGACTCCCCAAGAGGCTCCACAGGCCCCCACCCCGCACCCCGAGAGCCTTCCACTCGGTCGAGCAGCCCTTGCCCTGTCTGCAGGGGACGAGCTGTATTCCGGAGTGGCTGCAGACCTCATGGGCCGGGACTTCACCATCTTCCGCAGCCTGGGCCGGCGTCCGAGTCTCCGAACAGAGCCACACGACTCGCGCTGGCTCAATGGTGAAAGACTGGTGGGGGTGGCAGGAGGGGACCGTCATCCCCAACAGGGCAGGTGCAGAGTAAGGCCCATGAAATAAGTGAGCAAGGGGTGTAGCCTGGTCTTGCCAAGTACTACCATGTGGCAGGCCTACAAGGGACTAGGCGGCTATGGCCCATGCCCTCTTTGAATTCACAGACCTCCTAACAAATGATAACATCAATCCCATTGGCCTAGAGACCAATGAGAGAACGGGGGAAGGGAGGCGACCAGGTGGTGGTAGAGAGACAGTGGGGAAAGGCCGCCACTCTGCGGAGGGTAGGTGCAAGCCGATTCTCAAAGCCCAGCAGGGCTGAGGGTGGAGCATTCCAGGCAGCGGGAGTAGCCAGTGCCAAGGCCCTGGGAAGGAACAGGCCAAGGAACAGATTCGCAAGAGAAGCAATGATTGGACCCAGCAGAGTGTTTGAAACAGGGGTGGAGCATCTGCTTCCCGCTAGAGAAAAAGATTCATGAGTGGAGGTAATACCAGACACCGATGTCCCTCCTTTCTTAGCCTCTGGACTGGGGAAGTGTCAGGGGCAAGGTGAGCGGGCGGCCGTGATCAGGGCTGCATTCCCAGTGAGCCGCAGTCTCTGCTGCCCTCTGGTGGCTGCTTCTTGACTCTCAGGCCCTGATCCTGCAGAGTCTGTGCACCAAGCACCTTCTGAACTTGGTCCTAGAAGCCGTGAGTAGGCAGATGCTGCTCCGTGGGCTCTTGGGAGAGGAAGAAGAGGCAGCACGTGGGTCTCATAGTGGAGGCCAGCGGGGGGGCGTCGTGGCCAGGAACTCACTGGCTTCATGCCTTCTCCTGTGGCCAGAGCCCAGGTTCATTAAGGTCTTCTGGGTCCCGGAGAGCGAGAACCCAGACGACGACAAGGTCTACTTCTTCTTCCGTGAGTCAGCAGTGGAGACTGCGCCGGCACTGGGGCACCTGTCTGTGTCCCGCGTGGGCCAGGTCTGCCGGGTAAGGACTCTCTGCCCCACATCCTGTGACCCCACTCCGTCCCTTTGCCCTTTGGGACCTCACCCTCATCCCCTCCAATGGGTCCCACAGAATGACGTGGGTGGCCAGCGCAGCCTGGTCAACAAGTGGACCACGTTCCTGAAGGCACGACTGGTGTGCTCTGTGCCGGGCGCTGAGGGAGACACACACTTTGACCAGCTCCGTGAGTGCCGGGAGTGGAGGCTGGAGTCGGGGAAGGGAGGGCGGTGGCACAGATCCTGGAGCCTGGCCGGCCTGCTGGGCTGGGCGCCCTCCGCCAACCAGGCCCCTTCCCCACAGAGGATGTGTTCCTGCTGTCCTCGAGGGACCGCTGGACCCCGCTGCTCTATGCTGTCTTCTCCACGTCCAGGTGAGGGGCGAGAGGTAGCCGGGCGGGGCGGCCTGGCGCCTCCGGGCCTGCTACCCCACTGAGGTTCTCGCCTGCAGCGGTGTCTTCCAGGGCTCCGCCGTGTGTGCATACAGCATGAACGACGTGCGCCGGGCCTTCCTGGGACCCTTCGCACACAAAGAGGGGCCCATGCACCAGTGGGTGTCGTACCAGGGCCGCGTCCCCTATCCCCGGCCCGGCATGGTGGGTAGTAGCCAAGGGACCCCCACCACTACCCACTGAAAGCCTCAGGGGTGGAGAACTCGGGGTCTTCTTGGTTAAATGTGGTTTCTACCTTTTGTTATGGCTGAAAAAAGTCACCTTCACCAGACAGGGCCCCTCCGGGTAAGGCCACCCACGTCTCCTCCTCAGACTCCGGAGGGCAAAGCTTGGTCTCCTCTCCCAGCTTCCCGGGACTGGGCTCTGTCCAATCCCCCCACCCCTTCCCCCCGATACACACTCCATTCCCGGACGTCCCCGTGGAGGGCTGCCCACCAAGCCCTCACACCACGTCCCTGTCTGCCTCCTCCCCACCCCCTAGTGCCCCAGCAAGACTTTTGGCACCTTCAGTTCCACCAAGGACTTCCCCGATGACGTCATCCAGTTTGCCCGGAACCACCCGCTCATGTACAATCCCATCCTGCCCGTGGGGGGGCGCCCTCTCTTCCTACAAGTGGGGGCCGAGTACACCTTCACCCAGATTGTTGCAGACCGTGTGGCAGCTGCTGACGGGCACTATGACGTCCTCTTCATTGGCACAGGTCAGGGGCCTCCAGACTGCCCACCAGCCCGCGCCAGGCTCTGTGGCCTGCCAGTAGAAGTCCCCCTCGCCCAGCCCCCTCTCCACGCTTTGCCCGGGTTGTGTCCCCACCTCCTGGATGCTGCTCTGACTGTTCCAACCCACCGACCCCACCACGCTGAGGGCGGAGGCCTCTGAGGGGAAGAGGTCCGGGGCCCTCCATGTCCAGGAACAGGGAGAGTCACCCACCCCTCTCACCCCCGCAGACGCCGGCACAGTGCTCAAGGTGATCTCCGTCCCAAAGGGCAGCTGGCCAAACGCTGAGGGGCTGCTCCTGGAGGAGCTGCACGTGTTTGAGGTGAGGCCCAGCGCCCATCCCCAGGGCAGCCCCACACCACCAAGCCCTGATCCCAGCACCCCTTCCCTCTCTGTCTCTCTCTCGCTGTCTCTGTCTCTCTCTCAGGACTCTGCTGCTGTCACCAGCATGCAAATCTCCTCCAAGAGGGTAAGTGGCCAGAACTCTTGGGGGTGGAATGGACCAAGCCAGTGCCTGGGCGCCCCCAGCCCCATACCTCCCTTGGTAGTTTGAAGCCTTGGGTCGGGGTATAGGCTCTGCCTTCCTTAGGCTGTGCCACCTGAGACCTCAGTGTTCTCCTCTGTCAAGTGGGGGTGGGATCCCTGACCAATGGGAGGTGGGCACAAGGCCTCCTCGGTCAGCCTGGAGCCCCTCCTGCCCCTAGCACCAGCTGTACGTGGCCTCTCGGAGTGCGGTGGCCCAGATCCCATTGTACCGCTGCGCCGCCCATGGCCGCGCCTGCTCCGAATGCTGCCTGGCGCGGGACCCCTACTGCGCCTGGGACGGAGCCGCGTGCACACGCTTCCAGCCCAGTGCCAAGAGGTGGGCAGGGGCCTGCAAGGAGGGTCGCTGGGAGGGAGGCCTTGGTGAAACTACAGAGGGCTCAGGGAGGCTCCAATATCCGCCCCCCCCCCCCGCCTCCCCAGGAGGTTCCGGCGGCAAGACGTAAAGAACGGCGACCCCAGGACGCTGTGCTCTGGGGGTGAGTGCCCAGCTGCCCCCACCTCTCATCCCTTGAAGATGCCCCGCCCGCCCTGCCGGGCCCGAATCTGACATCCCCCTTGTTCCCAGACTTGTCCCAGCCCGCGCTGCTGGAGCAGAAGGTGTTCGGTGTGGAGGGCGGCAGCGCCTTCCTGGAGTGTGAGCCGCGCTCGCTGCAGGCGCGCGTGGACTGGACCTTCCAGCGCGCAGGGGAAGGGACCAGCACCCGGGTGAGCTTGGGAGGGAGAGTCGGGGTGGGGGCCCCAACCAGGCTCTTGTCCCGGCCCCTACAGCCGTGACTAATGAGGCCCTGGCCTGTTCCGCACAACTAGATGAGGTCCGGCCCCGCACAGCGAGGCTCCGCCCACCCCGACCCCTTAGGTCCTGTTTGGTCCCTTACACCGATGAGGCCCCATTCCCGATAACTAGGCTCCTGACCGCACCCCTCCAGCATATCCACCCCCCCACACACACACACACACACACGAGAAAAGCCCCGCCCTCACCGGGTCTATTGATTAGGAGCCCTGACCTGCTCCCCACGTTCAGGTGAACCGCCGCCCTTTTCGGGTCTCCCCACTTGAAGACTCACCGGCTTTTCAAACGTGCACCTGCGTGCTCCCACTTTCCTCTCCCACTGGGCCACCGTTGACGTTTGCCTCTCCAGTCTCACGCGGGGGCAGGGAGCCGTGTTCCCCACCCTGCCGCCCCGCCTCACGCTGGTTTGGCCCGCAGGTGCCGGCGGTGGAGCGCGCGGAGCGCACGGCGCGCGGGCTGCTGCTGCGGGGGCTGCAGCGCGGGGACGCGGGCGTGTACCTGTGCGCGGCGGTGGAGCAGGGCTTTTCGCAACCGCTGCGTCGTCTGGTGTTGCACGTGTTGAGTGCTGCGCAGGCCGAAAGGCTGGCCCGAACCGAGGATGCGCCCCTCGCGCCGCCGGGCCCCAAGCTCTGGTACCGGGACTTCCTGCAGCTGGTGGAGCCGGGTGGCGGTGGCGCGAGCTCCCTGCGAATGTGTAGGCCGCAGCCCGCACCGCGCCCAGCGCCTCCCGAGTCACAGAGGAAGGGTCGCAACCGGCGGACGCACGCCCCAGAGCCGCGTGCTGAGCGGGGCCCGCGCAGTGCGGCACATTGGTGATTCTGCCGTCTCCACTCCGAGGACAGGGGAGGACACAAGACCACAGGCTGGAGAAGGGGCGGACAGACCCTGGGAGACAGACAGCTAGGGGGCAGGCACACTGCTGTCCCAGGCCAACCGAGACTACGACCACAGGCTCCGGCCTAGGGGAAGGCGCGCCGGCTTATTTATTAACAGAAGATAACCCTTGAATGTAGCCCCAGGAGGGGCGGCCCAGGCCGGGCACAGGGTCCGGCTGGTGGGGAGGAGGCAGAGAAGCAGGGCTCCAGGACAACAACGGGGGCCAGGGAAGCACCTGGACTGTCCACCCTGGGAGAAGGACCTCCTTGTTGGGCAAGGAGCAGGAAGCTGTGAACAGGCCGGGCTGCTGGGGGCGGGGCAGGGCGGGGGGGGGGTGCCCACTGTACTAATGCAATAAACACATTATCAGCTGAAGCCGGAATGGCCCCAGCAGACAACCGCTGGTCCTAGGCCTTGCTGGGTGGCCCTGGCCCCCTTCCTAGCAGTCTTGGGACCTCAGTTTCTTCTGTCTGAGGATGTTGTGGTGAGGGTTACAGGTGGTGACTGTGTGGCTGAGTGTGTCTTACAGGGCCTGTGGAGAGGCTCGCATGCACAGTATATTCTGAATACTATAATGTCTGGGCCAAGTGCTATGAAGAAAATAAAACTGGATGAAGTGGAAAAGTGCGTGAGCAGAAGGCCTCATAAGGGGGTTGACATCTGAGCTAAGTGATCAGGAGCCAGCCATGGGAATATCGGGGTATTCCATGAGGGAGGAGTCAGTGCAAAGGTCCTGAGGTGCGTCCTGTGTTTGAGAAACATTGAGGGGGGATGGATTTAGGAGGTGTCGGGAGGCGGAGCCCCACCGTCTTGCCTTGTCCCGTCTGGGAAGAAGTGACACGGGGCTCTAAGAGCAGAGGCTGGGCCCTGACCCGGACCATGTCCTCCCCTCAAGGGGAAGTGGGGCCCTGCACCCTTACACGACCCTGTGTGACCCGTGCACTCTTGTGACAAGGAGGGAGGATTGAAACTCCACTGTGTCAAGTGCTTCAGACACGTGGCTGTATTTCCAGTTTCCCCCGTGCCATGGCCAGGAGGAACTACTGTTATTCTAACTCACAGATGAGAAAACTGAGGTCAGGGAGGAGCCATTCTTGACACCCGGTTGTAGGGTTAGTGACAGAAGTACCTGCCTTCGGGCCGAGGTCCACCCACAGACCAGCACAGCTGCCTGCATGTACAGGGATATCGGCCCCCTTTAGGTCCCTCTGAGACCTCAGGGCACGGGGCTCCAGTGGCCCATCACCCTCAATCCCTGGTGCCAGCAGGTCACATGGTGGTGGGTGCTCACCCCACATTTGCACGGCAAGGCGACCCAGCATGGGCAGGGGGCTTGGGGCGTGGAGAAATGGAGACACACAGGGCCCCTGCACGTCTGGGCTGCCCCATGGGATACCGCTGCAGGTGTGCCGGACGCAGCTTGTCTGAAGGCACCAAGGCCTGTGTGCATGTGGGAGGTGACGAGGCTCCCCAGGAAAGCCCTGGGCATGTGCCCTCGTGGAGGTATGCCCTCGCCTGACTTCCATCACCAGTCAATCGTCCAGCCTGGCCCATGTGGGTCACTCCGCCCCTTCCCATGGCTGAGAGTTATCCCCTCTAAATATAACCCAGTGGGCTGAGCGCAGGCCTATTTTGGGCCCAGTCTGGGAGGTGGCCAGGCCTTCCGCAGTTTCTCAGAGGGGCCACCACTGCCTCCATCCTGTCCTGTGGCTGGGCACTGACATCAGGGCTGCTGACTGCCCACCCACAGCATGCCTGAGGAGACCCAAGAAGGTAGGAGATGACTGAGGGGGTGGGAAGGCCCCAGAATTACGATCCTGTGCGCCCAGGAGAAACCTGCCCCATCCCACTGACCTCACTTTCTTAAGTAGCTACTCATCAGTCACCAGCCCGAGTAATGGGACCTGCACCCTGTCGATGGCGGAAGGCCTACCCCGCCTGGAGCCCCTCGCCTCAGGCCCTGCCTGTGCCCCCCTGCAGGGAACAGCAGGGGGCACCGGGGGAACCACCCCGCTGTGGCCAAGTGGGTGTGAGTCAGGCAGCTGCCTGGCCAGTTCAGCTCTTCCTTCAGGGAGGAACCTGGGATGGGGGCGGGCAGGGGTTGCACGTGGCCCAGGTACTGGCAGTGGGCGGGCTTCCAGCTTCCTCCACCTCGGGCCTCGGTGGCCCCAACTGGCTAAAGGTTGGGGTCCCTTGGCTGGTCAGGCTAACAGCTAGCTAAGACTTTGATGGCGGCAGGGGGTGGTGGGTTGGTGGAGGCGGAAGGTCTAGGGGGGATAGACAGTGATGGGAAATAAAGTAAACTGTGCCCACTTTGGCAGCACATCTACTAAAATTGGAATGATGCAGAGACTAGCATGGCCCCGCCATAAGCAAGAAGTATGGAGGCTCGGAGGGGCCAGAGCGGGGACCCAGGAAGCTGCAGGTGCAGCTGCTCCTCGGCTCCATCCCGGCTCACCCGGTCAGCTCTCCCCATCACATTTTCGGTACTTCAGGGGCGTCAAATACAGGGTGACGGAGAGGACTTAGCTTTGGGTGGTGGGCACACAATGCAACATACAGATGAGGGATCATAGACATGGACACCTGAAACCTATGTAATCTTATTAACCAACGTCACCTTGACAAATTTAATTAAAAAACATTTCACATTGTCGGAGTGGCTCAGCCCCTGGTGATGGTGGTGGGGGCAGGTTATCTCCTCTTGGGGTCTTCACCATGAGATTTACTGTGTTTCTCCAGGAGCAAACAGCATCTGAGCCCAACTTAGAAACCGCAGGCAAAGCCGAGCGCAAAGAGGGAATTCAACATGCCTCCAACACGCCACCCAGCCATGACACAAACAGCCTCTGTTTCTGTTTCCCTTCTGAGCATGTCGAGGGGCCGGGACAGGTGTCGGGCAGGGTGGAGTTACTGTTCACAGAGTGACAGGCCCAGAGCCCACTCACCTTAGCCCTTTTCAAGATATATCCCCACAGCCCTGGCTGGTGTGGCTCAGTGGATTGAGCACCAGCCTGCAAACCAGAAGGTTGCTGGTTCAATTCCAAGTCAGGGCACATGCCTAGGTTGTGGGCCAGTCCCCAGCTGGGGGGGGGCATGAAAAGCAACTGATTTGATGTATCTTTCACACATGGATGTTTCTCTCTTTCTCCCTCCCTTCCCCTTTCTGAAAGTAAAATAAATGAAATTTTAAGTCTTCTAAAAAAGATTTTATTTATTTTTAGATAGATTGGAAGGGAGGTAGAAAGAGAGGGAGGGAAACACTGATGTGTCAGGGAAACATTGATCGGTTGCCTCTAGCAAGACCCCAACTGGGGACCTGGCCTGCAACCCAGGCATGTGCCCTGACTGGGAATCGAACCGGCCACCCTTTGGTTCCCAGGCAGGCACTCAGGCCACTGAGCCACACCAGCCAGGGCCATTGGGTGCTTCTTATATGTGCCCTGACCAGAGATCAAAGCTGCACCATTGGTGGGTCTGGACGATGCTCTAACCAACTGAGCTATTTGGCCAGGTTAAAAGAAAGTCCCTGCTTTTTGATCTAGTAATTCTGCTTCTGGGAATCTGTCCTAACTATTGTGTAATTGAGAGAAACCTCCATACTCAACGATGCATGTCCTTTTCTAGGGGTTATTAATTTCCAAAGGGAACTGGAAACAACCTAAATGCCCAGGCAGCTTCAAAGGGAGGCCTGAAGGAAGACCTCAGGGGGCTGAGAGACAGTCTGGTAACAAAGGCAGGTCTCCCGTTGTGATTCTGAGTGAAAACAGCAGAATCCCGCTGGGCGTGTTAAAGAACACAGAGCCAAGGCCCGGAGGGAAAGGCACCGCTGGCTAGCACGGCGCTGCTTCTGCAGGGGACCAGAGAGCACCAGGCCCTGGCCTGATGGCTCGCTCACTCCCTGGGTCTGCAAGGAAGAGATGGACAGCGGAAGGCGCAGGAAGGAACTCCATGCGCTGTGGGTTTATTCCTCTGAAGCTGATAAACTCCAGAAATGAGCAAGCAGAGGAATACCTACCTGGAAGTCCCTGAGATGCTTGGATGGAAACAAATGTGCATGAGCCAAGTGAACCTCCTGCTGCTGTGGGTGAATCAGGCCTACGGGGTCCCAGGGTTGTCATGGCTCCAAAATCAAGGGTCATTCCTGAGATGCCCTGTCCCCATCTCTGGGCCCATGCTGCCTCTGTAAGCCACCTAGAAGGGAGGGGGTGACCCACTGGCTGAACCGACTCTGTGCTTCCCCAGCAGACACCACGGTACCGATGAGCCAGAGGAACCAGGCACCGCTGGCTCCCAACCACGTGCAGGAGGTGCGTCTGCACCAGGTGGATTCCATCAGCGACCTACACAGCGGAGGTCAGGGGGCAGGGGAGCGGGTAGGTGTATTGGGAGGAGAGGAGAGCCGCCCCGACGCCCCTCTCTCCCCGCAGGCTCGCTGCACTCCTACCTGGCCGAGGAGGCACAGCCCTGGGACGAGCTGCTGGGCATCTTGCCGCCGTCGCTGTGCGCCCGGTCTGGCTGCGGCCCTGTGCACAGTCGTGGGGGCTTCCTGCTGCTGCTTGCGCTGCTGGTGTTCACCTGCCTGGCCCTCGCCATCCTAGCCGTCTACTTGAGTGGTATGGGGGCGTAAAAGCCAGGGGGAGCCAAGAGCAAAGAGGCGGGACTGGGAGGCCCTTGTGTGGCCGGAGGGAGCAACCGCAGGGGCCGAGGCAGTGAAGGGTGGGGTGGGTGCCCACGGCACCCTGTGGCGCTGAGCTGGATGGGCAGCGCAGGGCCTGGTAACCCCCACCCCCGCTGCCTGTCCGCAGTGCTGCAGAGCGAGTCCCTACGCGTGCTGGCGCACACCCTGCACACGCAGGAGGAGACGCTGCTCAGACTCCGGCTGGCCAGCCTCAGCCAGCTGCGGAGGCTCAACTCCAGCGAGGCCCGAGCACCCAGATGAGTTGCCGCTCGGACCTGGAGTCTGGGGGGGTGCGCACGGGGGAATAAAGTGGCCGCTGACAGGCTCCTACTCTCCCACAGCTGCTCCACACTACTTCCTCGGTGAGGTTTTTGTGTAACAACCTGACATGACTACCACAGCTGCCTGTTTCTCCGGGCTTCTTCGGGCCAGGCCTAGCCAAGCCTCCTAGTGCCAAGGCTCTGCTTTGGGTGGCCCAAGGTCAGGAGGAAGCGACACCAGCCTCCTGGGCCCTCCTGTGGCCTGTCTGCCCTCTTTGGCATCCCCCAGACAAGTGCTTCAGAAGTCTAGAAATATCTGCCCCACCCATCACCCAAGCTTTGCCCAGCCTCCTGGTGGCGGGGGGTGCAACCTCAACTCTCAAAGACAGGCCAGATTGTGATTAGGGGGCCATCTGGGGAGATTCCTGGAGGGCAAGAGTGAGATGGAATTGGGAAGAGCGAATGGGGCCCAAGCGTGGGGTGGGGTGCGGGGAGGAAGGGCAGGCAGTGACGCCCAGGAGCCAGGGCCACAGAAGGCTGAGCATTCAGTTTAATTATCTCTAATATTCTTTAAAAATTAGCACAGAAATCCATTCCAGGTAGCCTCACCTCCCCACCTGTTGTGACATTTGTCCAGATGTCACCCCCTCCCCAAGGAAGTGGTTCATCCCTGGGGAGCAAGGCCTGAGAAAGGAATCGACGACCTTCCTGCCGCCTGCCCCACCGACACAGGGCAGGCAGAGACCACAGTGGCCGAGTGTGGGGGCGGAGAGCCGGGATGCCAAGTGGCCTGGCCTCCAGCCACCCCCCCCCCAGGTCTTTTTGGTTTACTCATTACAAAAATAAAGCGACAATTTCTGGCAGGCACCAGTGCACTGTCTCCTGTTAAAAATACGGGCAAGGGCGGGGGCAGTCTCCTCTTCGGCGGGTCCAGCCTCACAGGATGTCTGCCCGCTTGTCCCGCACTCGGCTGCGCGCCTTGGTCCGCGCTTTGAAGGCAGCGGCGTTGTACAGGTGCTGGAAGGGGGCAGAGAGCGACAGGCTGGGGAGCTGGGCGGGGGGCCTGGGCTTCTCCTTCCGCTCCCGCTGCGCTCCGGGCCCCTGGGCGGCGGGACGGAGGGAGAGTGCAGGTGCCCCAGGGTGCAGACCTTCTCAAACCGGGACAGCTTGCAGGCCTTCAGGGCCGTGGCGTCCAGCACCAGCACGGGGCCCAAGCCAAAGATGTCACGGAGGAGCTCGTTGTTCTGGGGGCAAAGAGGACAGTGAGCCCAGGCCGTCTGAAGCACTTGAGCAGGGACCCCGCCCTGCCCGCCTTCCCACCTGGAGGTGGTGGTGCATGCCGGAGCCCAGCACATCCTTAAAGGCGGCGTAAACCCGGCGCCGGGCCCAGCTGTCCACGTAGAGCACCTCGAGGCCGAAGCGGACTGTCTCTTCCTCACACTCGCTGCCCTGCACAGAAGAGGGGCCCACAGAACCGGGCTTGGTGGCCGTGCCCGGGGACACACTGTGGCCAGGACACAGGCGTCCTCACACGCACCTCGAGCGAGTGCAGCACAGCCCGGAAAGTGCGGCGCTGCCGTCGGCGGTCAGCTTTGGCACGGTGCTTGTTGCTGTCAGTGGCCAGGGTGCGCAGGACATTGCAGAGGGCATCCATGTCCTCGTAAAGGAAGTCCTCCTGGGGCAGGGGTGGCGGTGGCCTTGTGAGCCCTGCTGGCTCTCGGCGTGGGGTGGCCCGAGCCCATCTTTTCAATGAGGACATCATTTCCCCCTCTGCTTGGCCCCCTGGAATCCCTTCTCAGTCGCAGCCTTGGCCAGACGACCCCACCCCTCCAGCTCAGGGCCCCCAACACAGGCACCCATATGGGGACTACTTCTATGGACAATGACCCAAGGCTGCCCTGTTTTCTGGGGCATCCCCTGTGTCCAGCCTGGGACGGGCCCGCGGGGTCGGCAGGCACCGCTGCCCCCCTCACACCTCAAGGTCCCGGCCGAGCTCAAAAAGCAGCGCGATGGTCTCGCCGGCAGCAATCCGCAGGTTCACAGTCTCACTGGATAAGAGCTGGGGTAGCCGAGGCAGCTGCCTGGGGAGGGGCCGAGCTGAGCCGTGTGTGCGGGCTGGGGACCCCTCCATCGTTCCCCTCCCGACCCCCGTGGCAGTCACCCCTACCTGTCGAGGATGTGGCTGATATGGGTGCTGGGGCAGATGGTGAGTAGCAATGCCCAGGCTTGCAGGGCAGCACAGAACAGGCCATGCAGGCTGGCAGGGGCTGTGGAGCCATCCGCACCACAGGACTGGCTGAAAATGCCTTCCAAGCAGGTGAGGCAAAAGAGCAGGTCCTAGGGGCACAGGGAGGTGGGGGAGGGGCTCAGGGGCAGAGCCAGGGCCTAGGTGCTCTATTACCTGTGCCCAAAGGCCACTTACCTGGACATCAGCAGCAGCCACGTAGCAGCCCAAGCCCAGAGCAGAAGCACACTGTTGGGAGGACAAAGCCAGGCCACAGTCAGAGGCTGAGCCTTGGTTCCCAGCCACGGGGGCTGACCCTCAGAGCCAGGGAGCCTGGAGGCGGGTGGAACCCGCCTCTCTGCTTAGGGACCGGCAGAGGGAAGGGCGTTACGGCGCACGGAGCACTCACGTGGAGCCGGGCAGCGGGGCTGGCTGTGCCGTCACTAAGCACGGAGACCAGGAGGGGCTGCAGGCCGTGGTACAGCTCCTCACCCTTGGGGCCAGGGCCCAGCTGCACACAGAGCAGGCCTAGCAGGGCGGCGGCCAGGGCCTGCTCCTCGCCCTTCCCTGCAGGGATGCTTTTCAGTCAGCCGACACGCGAAGGCCAGCCGCCAGCCATTGCAGGCTCCCCACGTGTCCCACAGCCAACCTTTCTTGAGGCACTTTTCCAAGGCATCAGCCAGCGTAAGGCTGCGCTCCAGCAGGAAGTCGGGGAGCAGGCGGGACGCCAGGGCCAGGCGCAAGTTCTCAAGAGCACCTTGCCGGATCTTGGCACTGGGGGGTGGAGAGGAGGGTGTCCTGTGAGCCGGCCTGACCTGGGCCACATCTGGCACGGGCTGAGCAGGGACAGGGGCGCAGGGCTTAGCTGGCAGTCAGGGGTACCTCTTATCTGTGAGGCAATCCACATACTCCTTCAACTTCTCCTCAAGGTCCTCCTGCTGGCCCTGCTCATCCACGGAATCCCCCCCTGCAAGGCCAGCGGGTCAGCCCTGCTCCTTGCCCTGGCCCACAGGGCCCCCACTGCGTCCCTGCCAAACCACTCTCACCAGGGCTGTCCTCGGCCACGGTGCCAAGAAGGCTGGGGCAGTCACTGGTGGTGCTGCGGGCCTCGCTGGCTGCCTCATCCTCGCTGGAGCCTGAGTCAGCTTGGGCACTGCTGCTCCGGGCACCTGGGGGGTGGAACGGGGCACTTGGCCTGCCTCCGTTGAGGAGTGATGGCTGGGGGTGCCTCACCCAGTCTCACGGCCCCACCAGACAGACAGATGCTGCCCCCTCTCAGAGATGAGGAAACCAAGGCTGACGTGGGAGGCGCAAAGGCTGATGCGAAAAACACTGACTGAGCCAGGAAGCACGCGAGAGGGAACAAGGCCTACGTGTCGGACAGCGCGTGGCACCAGGCCCAGCCCGGGAAAACCCGGCAGGCTTGGCGGACCGAGCCTTCCTGAGACCAGAGCTTGAAGGAGGCGACAGAGAGCCAGGTAGGGGCAGGAGGGGCTGCACAGTCTGAAGTGGGAGCACACCCAGGCAGATCCTGGGGAAGCTCGGCCACTGCTCAGATTATGTCTCCCAATAGCCAGAGCAAGAGTCAGAGACTTAGATTACGGAGTCAGGCAGACCCGGGTTCATATCCCAGCTGCACATCTTAGCAAGGGTACACCCAGCCATGCCTAGCCTTCAAAGCCTCGGTTTCTCTGCAAAACAGAGAAGAGCACCTCTTTGGACAGGGCAAGTGAACAATGACTAAATACGAGACTAGTTACGGCTCTTCTGTGGAAGGACAAGGTCACCAGGTCACCCATCCGCCCTGGGGGCAGAGGCCTAGTTCCCAGTGGCTGTGGGTGGATGCCCCAGGCCTCAAGCCTACTGTCTTCTGAGCTCCCCTCAGTCATCCCTGGCCTTCAGCCCTGGGTGGAAGAGCACAGAGTTCCTCCGGCCCCTGGGGAGTAGCCCCGACTGCCCTGAAAGTCCTCGAACACGGGCTAGTGTCAGGCTCAGCAGAACTGAATGCTGCGGTGCGAGGCTTCTGCTTTGGCCAGGGCGGCTGCCACAGCTGAGCCCAAAATGGCTTCTGGTCACAGGCTGGTCCTATTTCTCGGGAGCTACCTGCTCCCTGTGCCTGCCGGACAAAGTTCAGCACCCACACAGGCCTCCACTCGTCTCTTTTCTCACTGCCCTTCCAGCCGAAGCG
>PVKM010033848.1:0-15785 GCA_004027735.1 Carollia perspicillata
CATTAAGTTTTTAAAGAACACCTCCACATTATTTTACCTTCACTATTGTGATGTTAGACATTTTCTAATTATTTGCTGTAGCTATATTTTATTTTTTGATTTTAAGCTATCTAAATTGGATCTAGTACAATTTTCTGTACTCCTACATCAGTACTATTGTGCTTTGTAGAAGATTTTTGTTATCTCAACATGGCCCTTCTACCTCTGTTGCATAAGAGTAAAAATAAAATCTCATTAATTATTTTAGTTGGTGATTTTCTAATCAAAATAAAATGGGTATTTTCTAATCATGAAGTACCTGGTCAAATCTTATGCTACTTTTAGTGAGATATTTATTTTCTTATTGTTTAGTATTTTTTTAAATATATGAAGAATAAAATTTCATATATTTAAAACATAAAAGTGTTTCTTGATTTCTAATTTCTTGCTTTGGTGTCATGCTAAGGGAGTCATTCTAAATGCTACAATTAAAAAATTATTACCTGATTTTTTTTTGCATATCTTAGTATTCAAAATATTTTTTACTTCTTTAACATATTAAAAAATCTATGAGGACTTTATTTTGTGTAATGAGTTTATAATGTACAATATTGGTATATGACTTTATATTGCAAATTGGCTCTTCCCGTGTGGGTAGCCGGTTTTACTACATATTCCATTTTCTCCAATTATTTCAAATGCAATGTTTACCATATGCAAAATTCAGACTCAGTATGTGCCCTATTGTCCTATAGCCACTCCTGCAACAGTATCATACTTCTTTAATAAATGTAGTTTTGTAATACACTTTTAATTTAAAACCTTTCAATGTAATTACAGATTTACATGTAGCTTTAAGAAATAATACAGAAAAATCCTATGTATGCTTTATGCACTGTTCTCCAATGATATTTTGCAAAAGTATATATATTCCATTATCACAACTAGGAGACTGAAATTTTTACAATTCATGAATCTTATTCAGGCTTCCTTGATTTTTATTCATGCTAATTAGTGTATCCATCTGTGTGCACATTGTATATGTTTGTGTATTCATCATCATTGTCAAAATTCAGAATAGTTCTATATCACTACTGAGATTTCTCCTGTTTCCCTTTAACACCTACACCTGCCTTGCTACTTCCCTATCCCACTTCCATGCCTAGCCCATGTCAATCACTATTCTGTTCTCCATTTCCAAAATGCTGGTGAGGATGTAGGAAAACTGGATCACTCGTTCATTGCTGATAGGAATGTGAAATGATACAGCAACCATAAAACATGCACTTACCATATAACCTAGCAGTTGCAGACTTGGGCATTTATCCCAGATATATTCACATAAAAACCTATACACACGTATTTATAGCAGCTTCATTAATAAAGTTACTCACTAATAAGAAGGAATTATTGATACATATGACCTGGTTGAATCTTGAGGGAAATGCGCTGAGAGCAAAAAGCCAATCCAAAAAGGTAACATAACATATGATTCAGTTTATGTAGCATTTTGAAATGATAGAATTTTAGAGATAATATTTCAGTTTAACATCTCTTAGCACATTACCTTTATCACGTTTTTCCAGAATTTTTCTTCCTAATTTCACATTTTTCAAATTATGGAGTAAAATATGAAATTTACCATATTTCCCAATTATTGACTTGGTGTATATTGTTGAATCACTTAATTAAAATCAGGAATTTGACCCTAGGATATTAAATATTGTCCGTCAAGTCTTAATGAGTCCTCCAGTTTCTAGCATTCGTTTATGTTGCTCAGCAGAACTCATGGATTTACCCATGACAGTCTCATATAATTCTTGTTAAAACAGTTCCAAGTCACTTTATGCAAATTTCCTTTTATTATTTCATTTGTTACTCCTGATATATATGAAGGGCTCTGATTTATGTACGTCCTTTTTATAAAAACTTATTCCATTCATTATGCATCAAATATGCTTGTTTTCTTCCTTAATGCTCATGATTATTGAACCCCAAGTTTACATACGGGTTACATATACATTTTTGGAAAATTATGTACTTCTGGTTATACTATTAAATAGTCTTTGAGATATCATCTGCATAATAGATGATTTTATTTTATATTTGAAATTACAAAATCCCTTGATTATTTAAGTGCTTTTTAATTCACATCTGCAGATGCCAAATTGACATAAAAGACTAATTATTATTTGGGTTGAATTTCTCGTAGGTCTCAGAGAGAAGACATTGGAAAACATATCCAAGCTCTCTGTATATTTGGACAGAGATTTAGGTTCAGACACATTAGACTGGGCATTTCATTTCTGCCACTGGTCAGCTATGAGAGCTTGGTCAAGAGACTCCACTTCTCCAGAGTCTCCCCTTCCTTGTCTAGTAGAGAAAAGTGTTTATCTTACAGTGGTGTCATGTCGATCAAGTATACATAAAATGTTTGGCACACTACATGACAGAGAGTTAGGGGTCAATAAATATACACACATGTGTGTACATGTATATATATGTATTTATGTATATGAATATATGTGACAGATATCATATGAGAAGTTACATCATGGTAAACTGAATTCTTTTAGTTGAAGTTGTGCTTCAGACTCTGGTATGACTACATGAGACTGTTACCAATCCCATCTTTACATGTTTTATATTTTGTTCATTATGAATTTTTGCATTATTTTTATTTTAAAAATGTTTTAAACATTGCACTAAAATATTACTTATCTTAACTACTGTATTTTTTGGTGACTTCTTAAATTTTGCACCCAAGGCAAGTGCCTTAATCTCAGCCATGACAATGAGTATGGCTTTACTTGGTGAATCTACACATACATATGTCATATGACGATAGTGTTGGTAAGTGCAAACTTGGCCTTGCTTCAGTCATTCCTTTCTCAAGAAATGGCTCCACCAGACACTCAGCCACTCTCGGCCAGAAACTTCAGAGGTTTCTGGCTGATTTTGCTTCCTTCACAGTCATATGTAACCCGCAGATAATGTGGATATGTGTGATTCACATGTAAACTCATCTGGCTGGTTTGCTCTTCAAAATATATTCTATATCCATTTTTTTATTATTTCTCAAATATTACCTTAATCTAAGCCTAGATCAACTGCTTTCCTTTCTTAATTTTCACGCTTCTAGTCAAGATGAATGACAGGAATTTTTCTAAAATGTAACTCAGGTTGTGTCATTCTTATCATGAGCTAGAGAGACATGATTTATGGCTTACTATACAATTAGGATTCATTTTGCATAAATTGGCTCTTAGAGCCTAGTAGTAAACAAACATGAAAGTGTTTATATCCCAGTTATTACAGGCTTCTAATGGTTTCCATTCCAACAGAATAAAACTCAAATTCCTTTCCGTGTTCTAGATCATTAGAGAACCTATCTCCAGCCCACCTCTTTCTTGTCACCTGTGACCACTCTCAGCCACTCTCACCCCGGTCTAGCTATAGGGCTCTACTTCTGTTCCACTACCCTGAATTATTCTCTGTCAGATCACTGATCACCTTTTGGTACTTTATCATTGATCACATCGTTATGTATTTATTCTCTGACTTTCAAAATTAACAATAGTCTTTTTTAAGCTAAGTGATTCCCCAATAAATTTAATTTAAAAATAAATTAAAATGCAAAAAAAGCCTCATGTAAACTATGAGAATTACTAGAATATAATCTCCATGAGATAATAATTTGTTTTGTATTTACTGTGTTTTTGGTGCCTAAAGCCATGCCAGACACATAGTATGAGCTCAGTAAATATTTCCCAAATATATGAATAAATGTTGATTACAATGAGAATTAGCTGAATAAAAATTAAGCAGAAGGCTATAACTGGTTTATCATTGGTTTCAAGAAAATAGATAAAAATTAATCTTTAGAACCCTAATTCAGAGGTACCTAACATCATTTGGAATAGGCTTTGAATTATTTATTTCTACCAAATTATAGCTTATCATGATTGAAAGCTTCCAGTAAATTACATAAATACTGAAATAGTTTTCTCTTGGCTCTATGATATAGCAAGTTTTTCTCTTCAATGAGCAATAGAGAAAAAATATTTCCAAATTTTTACTGCTATTATCATTTCAATCAATTAAAATGATAGCAAAGACATAGCATCATATGATGATAAATTGTCAAGAAGGTTTTATAAATTTTACAGGGGAGGGAGGTGGGGAAAGCTAAGGTGGCGGGGGAGTTAAAGGCAGAAAACTACTTGAACAATAATAAAAATCAAAAGTATTTAAAAAATAATAAATTTTACAAGCAAATTTTCATTGTTAACTTGCAAATTTATCTGCTATCTCTATAGGTCTATTTTACAAATGAGTGGTTAGAAATAAGAAATACATTTTCTTGTACATATTCTTAGAGGAGTTAGTCTTACAACTCATCCATATGAATGCATGAATATAATAATAGAAAAAAATAAATGTTGCAGAAAACTTTCTTTAATATATCTATACCTTATAACATTATGCTTAAGCAAGTAATGGGGTATTTTAACTTAAATAATTTAAAAATTGAAATAGAACCTTATTTAAACCATGTAATCTCTATAAGAATTGGAATATAAACACTAGAAATAATTAACACTTGGTGTTATGATATGTTTCTGTGTGTATGCAGTCCAGAGTCTGAGACAGTTTATTAAAAAATGAAAACTTATAGTAGAGTCAATCACAACAGGCAGAGTTATTATCACGACAGTGAAAAACTACATACAACTTGTTCACAATTGGTTACAATGTTATTTCACATTTATTTGCATTAAACTTAAACAGAGGCAGAGAACTGCGTATCAACCCATTTTACAGACATGGATTTTAGAGGATGATTCCTGAAGTATTATTATAGACAATGATTCTTAAAAGTTATTCATACTCTGTCCAAGAAGCTGTACATCTAGAAACAAGATTTATTGACTTGGAGTTAAATGCTTCATCTTCTGACCAAATGGAAGTATAAGAATTAATGTACTGTAGTTATAATTTGTACGAAATACCTGGTGCCATCTTGGTTTATACAGATTGATATAATACGAAGTAATACATCCATCTCTTTAGACTGGGTACTGTAGCAGCCATTGGGCTTACAGATGACAGATTGATTAAAAATGTAAGATTTTTATTAAGTTGTTACGTCTCTTACCTAAATTTTGTCCCGACATCAAAGGTTGAGCTGTCTTTCTTTTTCCCTCATTTGAGTTAATTCCAACTTCAGCACCCTGTGTAAGTTCTCTCTCATTCACCACCCACCAAACCCCACGGCAAAGCCTCTGAAGTGTCTCCCCAGCCCCACATCTTCCCATTCCCACGATTACTGCTGCAGCTCAGGGCGTCATCATTACATCAGCAAACCCAGACACAGTAATGAAATGTTAAACCTGTTGGATTCCTCTAGTGCCTTCAAAACACACATTTACACAACATGAAATGTTCACTTTTAAAAAGGTTTTCATGTGTGTATTTATTTTTTTCCAATTACAGTTGACATTCAACATTGTTTTATATTAGTTTCAGATGTACTGCATAGCAGATATTTATATAATTTACAAAGTGACTCCCCTGATAATTCTGGAACCCATGTAGCATATACAGAGTTATTAAAATATTATTGACTATATTCCTTATGCTTTTCTTCACATTCCCAAGAGATGTCCACTTTTAAAAATTATTTTTTAAAAATCTTTTAATAATTGTGTTGTGCCTTTTCTGTTTTCAACAGAATATTGATATGTTTTTCTATTTTAATTCTTTTACATTTTATTATATCAAATTATTAGTCACAGTTCTTTAACAACATCAAAAATCTTATGTTTTTTAAGTCATATTAATTTTGAATTTTGATGATGAGATGCAGTTGAAATACACTTTCCAACTTTTTTTTTAGGTTTCAAAATTTATAAGCATCATTTTTTTTATTACAGTGATGGCAAAATATATAGGGACAGTCTGCCCTCTTCACAGTGAATCGATGGGGATTTCAAACTCTGCGTGACTCATCATTCCTACAAAGGACTCAGGAAGCTCCTGTTTCTGATAGGCGGTGTTCAGTGCCTGACCTTAGTTTCTCTTCCTTCCTCCCTCTCTCTCTCCTCTCTTCCTTCCTCCCTCTCTCTCTCCTCTCTTCCTTCTGTCCTTTCTTCCGTCCTTTTCTTTTCTTTTTTCTTTTTTCCCTTGACAGTTTCACACTGTCAAGAAGCGTTATATTTGCCTTTTTTTTTCTAGCCTCGCATCCACAGTCATCACAGAAAGAAGAGAGGGTGATTCTTATCACTAAGGTCATGCCCTTGAAATTTAAGGTAACACTTACTATATGTACAAGTAAGCCAATCACAATATTTAATATACAAAGTTCATTTAAATGCCAAAAAATTGCCTTACCTTTAAAGTTGATTTTTAATTTAAAAAAAAACTGGGCTTAAACCTAATAGACAATTTTACATGTTTTAAATTTCTCAGAGAAGTAAAAAGATGAGTCATGTTTGATTAAGCCATTAAAAGATAACTCAAAGTCAGTTACCACATTTGGTCTTTAGCTACACCATGGAAACTAGTAAAGGCAGATGACTCTCAAAGCAATAAAACAAAACCAACAACAAACTCCTATAATTCCTGGGTGAATATATTACTGCATTTTACCTCGCATGCTATCTCCCAAGTCATAGAAATTTTAGGTATCACAACTCATTTTCAAAAACTCCCCCAAACTATGGAAATGAACATTGAAAAAATGTCTCAGTGTTGCCTAATTGCCTGACTTTATACAAGGAACCTTTTATGAAATTCACTGGGGGCAGAACATTACACTTTTACAGTCCCATAGAAGACTTTCATATCTCTATTGCAAAATACAAAGGACAAGGAAAAGAGTTTCAATTTTTTAGATTAACAACCAGGAGTTAAAATTAGATTTCAGAGTCACATTTAGGGTGACTTCCCCAAAATGTAAACTCCATAGAGGATGGAGGAAATGTTTTGGCTGCTCAGCATCAGCACCATCTTCATAGAATAGTGACAGTAACATAATCCTGACTCCCTGTCAAAGATTTGTATACTTTACAGCTCAAAAATTATTATAGTACATTTCTTAAAGAATTGGCTTCATCTTGCTCAGTTGGTTTTCTGTGAAATCATTAAAATTCTCACAGTGGATCTTTCAACTTTTCTAAGAAGTACATATGTTGATGCAATGCATGCAGAGTACTCAGGGTTTTCCCTTGATAACTATAGCTCTTTTAAAAGTATTTTACATTCTGTCGGTTGTATTTTTATTTATTTTTTGGTTTGTTTTTTTTTTTTGCTGTGCAAAAACCCTTTAGTTTGATGTAGTTCCATTTGTTTATTTTTTCTTTTCTTTGCCTTGGGAGATATATTTGATAACATATTGCTGCAATGTGTGAGATTTTGCTGCCTGTGTTTTCTTCTATGATTTTTATGGTTGGGAGTCTAGCATTTAAGTCTAGTAATTTTCCCTACATCATTTATTGAATAAACCAACTTTAGCCCACTGTATGTCCTTGCTTTCTCTATTGAATATTATTGACTGTAAGGATGGGTTTATTTCTGGGCTCTCTATTATTTTGCTCTGATCTATGTGCCTGGTTTTATGCCAGTACCATGATGTTTTGATTACTATGGCCTTATAGTATAGTTTCATATTAGGTAGCATGATTCCTCCAACTTTGTTCTTTCTCAGGATTGCTGTTGCTATGAGGGGCCTTTTTGTGGTTTCATATAAATTTTTGAAATATTTGTTCTAGTTCTGCAAAATAAATCATTGGAATCTTAATAGGGATTGCATTGAATACATAAATTGCTTTGGATAGTATGGACATTTTAATGATGTTAATTATTCCTATACATGAACATGATATGTGCTTCCACTTATTTGAATCTTCCTCAGTTTCTTTCTTCAGTGTCTTTTCCGGGTATAGGTCTTTTACAGCCATGGTTAGGTTTGTTCCTAGCTATTTTATTCTTTTTGAAGCAATTGTGAATGGGATTGTTTTCTTATTTTCCCTTTTTGTTATTTCATTATTGGCATATAAAAATGCAACTGATTTCTTTGTATCCTGGTGCTTTGCTGAATTCATTTATAGGTTCTAGTAGTTTCTTTGTGGAATCTTTGGGGTTCTCTATGTACAGTATCATGTCATCTGCAAATAAATACAGTTTTACTTATTCCTTTCCAATTCGGATGCCTTTTATTTCTTCTTCTTGTCTGATTGCTGTCTAGGACTTCCAGAACTTATTCACCGATACATCTGATAAGGGGTTAATTTCCAAAATTTATGAAGAACTTAAAAACCCAACACCAAAAAAACAAACAACCCATTTAAAAAATTGGCAAGGGACCTGAATAGACATTTCTCCAAAGAGGACATACAGATGGCTAATAGACACATGAAAAGATGCTCAATGTCACTAATCATCAGAGAAATTGAAACCAAAATGAGATATAATCTCCACCTGTCAGAATGGCTATCATCAATAAATCAACAAACAACAAATGCTGGCAAGGATCTAGAGAAAGGAGAATACTTTTGCACTGTTGGTGGGAATGCAGACTGGTGCAGCCATTGTGGACAGCAGTATGGAGATATCTCAAAAAATTAAAAATGAATTTGCCTTTTGACTCAGCGATCCCACTTCTGAGAATATATTCAAAAGAGTCCAAAACTATATTCTGGGACTGTATTCTGGGGACATACATTTATGTTCTAATTTGAAAGAACGTAAGCACCCCTATGTGCACTGCAGCATTATTTACAATCACCAAGGTGTGGAAGCAGCCCAAGTGTCCATCAGTAGATGCGTGATCAAACAACCATGGGATATTCACACAATGGAATACTACTTAGGTATAAAAAAGAAGAAAATTTTACCCCTTTTGACAGCATGAATAGACCTGGAGAAAATTATGCTAAGTGAAATAATCCAGTCAGAGAAAGACAAGTACCATATGATTTCACTCATATGTGGAATCTAATGAGCAAATTGAACTAACAAGGAAAATAGAGACAGATTCATACAGAGCAGGATGACAACTAAGAGGGGCATAAGGTTAGGGGATAGAGTGATTGGGCAAAAAGGAAAAAGGGCTTATGGATGTGGATGACAATGTGATGACTGCAGGTGGAAGGCATATAAAGGGCTTAAATGGTAATGGAAAAATACAATTAAAAATTAAAAAGAAAAAAGCAATATACAAAGTTGCACATATCATATTAATCAGAACATAATAGTTATAACATATAGAACTCTATTGAATCAAACATATGCATAGAAGAAAAACAGAAGAAAGTAATTGTGAATTGAAGATGATGTATTTTTCTCCACACTCTTCTTTCACCAAGATTTGTGGCATAAAATGATTATATCACTCCTCAATATATTAGTACCATTGGCAGAATGAGGAAACAAATAAAAGTATTTCACAGTACTACTATGAAAGCATAAGTTTTTAAAAATTAAGAGTATTTCTTGACATTTAGCATCTCCTCTCTAATCAGCATCAATTCCATGATAGGTTTTGCAGCCACTCTTTCATTTTCTACAGAGTTATCAGTTCAGTTCAGACATAATGCCTCCTGTGCCCTGGTGTGTGTTTTTCTTCCTTTTGGAATAAGACTTTAATTTAAAAATCATGCAAATGTACACATGTACATAATTGAAAAAATTCTGAAAGTCTAATGCTGTGGTACTTTTAAGGATGATTTCTGAATTGTTGAGATTGAATAGTTCATTTCTTGACTTTTTAATGTATGCATATCTAAATTGTTTGAGCTTGTATCAAAGGGCATGCATTATATTTTACATGGAAACAAAAGTTAAATCATTTCATATCCAAAACAAATTCTAAAACAGTCATAAATTCTACCCATAACACTTAAGAAACTTTGCAGCTTCTTTGGATATTACGCTTCAAACGTTTTTGAAATCATCATAATCAGTTTATATTTAAAGATAATGTTTTAAAAATATAACTAACTTTGTTGGAAATTTTAAAGTGACAGAGCTACCATGCTTTCTAGTAAAATATTTTAAGTCACAAACAAAACTTAAATTTTCTCGTAGCCACATTAAAAAGTAAAAATAAACAGATGAACTTAATATTTAAAATGTATTCAACTTATATATCAAAAATATTATTTAATGTATAATTAATATAAAATTATTAACAAGAGATTTTATACTTTTTTTCTGCATAAGTCTTCAAAATCTAGTGCATATTTCACACTTGGGAGATGCCTTGATTTGAGCCCCATCATATCAGGTACATAATAGCCACATGTGACTACTGGTTATGCTGCAGGATTATAGAGAATAAACAGGAAAGAATGATGTTTTTATGATCATTACTTGAAACTTCCAGCAGAAGCTCTCAGGTAAAGTGTCATTTACTTGAAAGTTTAAGACTGTTTTTTTAAAAAATTTCAAAATTCTCAGGTGGAATCCTTAAGATTATAACTTACTTTTTAAAATAAAAAATCTGACCATGAATATAGTGTTTTAATTGGCATTCAAATTTGATATAAACTAAAATGTTTATTTAAGAAGAAATTACAATTAAGGAAGATTTGCTCCAAAAAAATACTGAACAAGATAATTTGAGAAACTTTCCTGTGACAATATTACTATATACTAGGTAAATCACAAAAAATATATACTTTCTAAATGTAATACTGACACTTATGAAGGACATTTTTTAAGGTAAGCAGAAAGTAAATACAAAATTGCAGTAGTACTGGGGACAAAGGATATACCAACACTAGTATTAGGAAACCCAACAAACACTGGAACTCCCTCAGATTAGGAAATGCAATGTTTAATTTCTTGTTAATCCACGGCCCTCAAAGTACATCAGTGCGGTCCCAGTCCAGTAAAACCCATTGGCTTCCAACAAAAACAAACACAGTTTCTCCTTGGAAAAAAGCATCCTCCACTTGGGTTTTCAGGATACCCATAGATTAAGTTCGGTCAAACATGAACTCCCAATGAAACAATTAAAAGCCAAATTAACAACAAATACCATGATTACATGACAGCTGCAAGGATAAAGATTTTGAGCTGCAGGTGTATTTTTTAAAGATTTTATTTATTCTTAGGAGAAGGAGGGAGAAAAATCAATGCGTGGTTGCTTCTTGCAGGCCTCCAGCTGGGGACTGGCCAGCAACCTAGGCATGTGCCCTGACTGGGGATCAAACCAGTGACCCTTTGACTTGCAGGCCCGTGCTCAATCAACGAGCTATACCAGCCAGGGCTGAGCTGCAGGTCTTTATGGCACAGGAATTATTAGATATTGTATATAACATAAGAAATTTAAAAATAGATGCATTTTTAAAAATAAACAAGGAATAAAAATATGTATATATTATTTAAAAATACATCAGAAGAAAAAGAACCAGATAGAATTTTATAATGAAAAATATTATAATTTAAAATTTAATAGAAATTTCAAATGGCAGAAATAATTCATCCACTGAAAGGCAAGCCTAAAGAAATCATTCTGTGTGAAACAGAGAAAAAAAGAGAAACATACTGTGGTGCAAGTCATTAGTTCTGTTTATTATTCTAGTGTGTGGCACATGGCAGAAACTAATTTAATGTTTATTTAATCACTTACAAAATAAAGCTGATTGTTTTACCTTCAGTATATTTAGTTGCTACAAATTAAATATTTGAAAAATGTTCTTTATCATAATAAACACTACACATTATTATTGAAATGCGTTTTTAGCCACCTAGATTTATTTCCCTGTGGTATCTAACAATGGCATCTTTGGAAATATTTTAATGAAATGCTTTTTTTTACAACAGAATATTTTCCATTACATAAGCACCACTTCAGGATTTATATAACTAAATACAAACAAAATATGATAATATTTTACATAAACATTTGCAAAATCTCTAGAATTAAACAAATATTTCTATGTCCAGTGCACTAAAGAAAATACACATGCAGACATTGGCTGTAATAAAGGTAGCATTCAGCTTATCATTTACTCTCACAGGCAGAGGGTGAAAAAGAAGTGCCATCACTTGAGGTTTAGACCTCTATCTTTAAAGCAAACTCAG
Source organism: Carollia perspicillata (assembly GCA_004027735.1). Taxonomy (NCBI): domain Eukaryota; kingdom Metazoa; phylum Chordata; class Mammalia; order Chiroptera; family Phyllostomidae; genus Carollia; species Carollia perspicillata. Next base: position 12,073 of record PVKM010033848.1, read on the forward strand.
AGGGAGGATCTTCTTTGCTGATACATTTTGTTGTAGTTCACATTTAAACAAAATTGGACACTTTCTCAACATTGACAGTTTAGTACTGGAGGAAAGAAAAACATGAAATTCAAAAGTTCCTGTCACAATCTTTTGTGTCAAATTTGTACTTTGACTGACAACACAGAGGCCCAACCTGGCATCATTCACTTGCCTCCCTCTGTTTTTATGTTTTCTCTTGTGTTTTACCAGTAAAATAGCGATGCTTTGTGGGATGGATGGTAGGACAGGGCAGTGTGTGGCAGTAATGCATAATGAAATACATATAATATTTAAACCCCTAATGCTCAGTTGGTTTACCAAAAGCCTCAGTACAGCTGGAATTAAGCCTACATGGAAGAATCCAGAAGGGAGGAGTGAAAGGCAAACAACTCCCCCCAGAAATCTAGCTCCGAAGTTTAGTCTTTGCTTTGAAGCAAAGGTCATCCAAAGTGAGTGGAATTAAAATCCTGTGGTAGTGACTGGTGAGCCCAGGATCTGGCCTGGAGGGGAGTGCCAGCACCCTAGGAGAGACTGCACACCCTGAAGTGTGAAAAGCCCCAGAAAGGGAAGCCAGGACATTTGCATACTGAGTGCAGATCCCATTGTCTGAGTAAAAAGCTGTTCTTGCTTTGCTTCAACCTCCGTAACAATGAGTCCGCCCAAGTGTTTACACACCCTCTATTACGTTAGTGTTGGCCAGGGAAGGGCTGTTGCAAAGATATTTTCTTTCAGTTTACACTCTGGGGAACTGTGGGTGTTCAACAGCTTGACAGACAAACCTGCTTTGTCTTTCCAAGAAACAAGAGAATGACCTTGGGCTATGGAGGTAAACGTGACCATGAACAAGGGTGTGTCTCCCGGACCCCAACTCGTAAAGTTCAGTTCTCAAGTGAAGGAGAGGGCAAAGCAAAACAGACCAGATAGGAGAAGAAAACAAAGTCAAGGCCTTAGTATGTGAGTGTGCTGTGCTTATAATTATTTCTTTGTATTTCTTTGGTGCCTCACTAATTGTTTCAGATACATATCCGTTCTAGACTCCTCATTTTGTTTTTACTTAAATTAAATTTATTGGGGAAAAATTAGTTAATAAATTACATAGGTTTTAAGTATAAAATTCTATCATACATCATCTGTATATTGCATTTCACATTTACTACCCAAAAGTAAATTTCCTTCTGTCACCCTATATTTGACTCCCTTCACCCTCTACTTCCTCCCTCCACCTTCCTTCCCCTTGGCAACCACCATACTGTTGTGTATGTCTATGAGTATTTGTTGGTCTGTCTTATTTGTTCTTTTATTTTTTTCAACTTTATATGCCACATATGAGTGAAATCATATGGGTCTTGATTTTTTTCATCTGACTTATTTCATTTACCATGATATTCTCAACATCCACCAATGTTGTCATAAATGGCAGTGTTTCATCTTTTTGTGGCTGTATAGTATTCCATTGTGTATATCCTCTGTCAAAGGATACTTCAGTTGTTTCCATGACTTGGCCACTGTGAATAGTGTGCAATGACCATTTTGTTTTTAAAATCCACTTCTCTGACCTGTTGGGAGTGGAAAGATCTGTCCTTTAGAAAGCTAGATGTCAGCAGGTCCTGGAAATAGTATGTTACAGTTTCTGTCACCTGAAGCTAGCTGGAGTCCATGACATTGCTGTCACAGCATCAAAAACAGAGCCTCTGGTTAACTCAACTGATTACAACACAAATTCAAGTATACCAGGTCAAATCTCATTCTTCAAATGTAGCAACTAAATGCAGGAAAGATGCTCATGTAGAACCCAAGATAATCTTCCTCTGTTCTAAGTATGTGGGATTCTTATTTTTTTTTTAATATTTGAGTGTGATATGGTTTACCAGGAGGAACAGACAATTATATAACATAAATAAATCTCAGTGGGTCTAGTCATAAGTCAAGCTAATTATGAATTTGGTAGGATCACACCTGAAAACTTGTCTCCTGTTCCTATAATCCAGCCAAACTTGGTAGTTAAATCAGAGTTTCACAGTTTCCCTGGAAATACCTATTGTTAAATTTAAAGGATTTTGTTAAAAGAAAAAGAAAGAAAAAGTTTCTAAAATTTTGCATATAAATTGTTTTCATTTTTTTATAAAACTGTCAATAAAGAACTTAACATTGTATATAAATTAAAATCAACTGCAAAATAATTGAAAAGTATTAAAAAGGAGAAAAGAGCATAACAACTGAAAGGGTGTGCAAAAAGGCTTGTAGAATTCTAATAGTGTTCTATTGTTTTATTTGTGAGATGGGTATCCCGATTGTCTAACTGCGTATTTAATAGTAATTGAATTGCACACATTATTTTTGCATTACTCTGTACATTTAAAAATTCAAAATTCTTTAAATCTGATTTTCTCCTTCCAAAAGTTTCTTATGTCATTTACCATTATGAATATGGTAGTGTAGGCTCAATATCTTCTCCCTTCTTTTTCAGGAAATCATAACCCCCTCCAAAAAAGTAGGAAACAAACGCAAGCAAACAAAAATAATACCACAACCTCTCTTTTTAGTGAAATTATGAGGTCAACAGCATTTCCTTAGATCCAATAACAAATTAGAAACGTGAGTAAAAATATATTAGAAGTTGAGGTGTTCACACAGAAGAACAAAAATTACACCGCCTTTTTTCAAGAACTTTACTAAGCAACAGTGAGCCGAGGTATGAATCCTGGACACCAGCTAGACCTTAGTCAGATCTAAGCCTGGCAGAGCTGATTTCTGGCTGAGAATGTGCAGGGTGACATGGAAAAAGGAGTAGTAGAAAGTGTTCAGGGTGCCCAGTGAAGGCAAAAACTCAAAAAGTGCCAGCAAATATACACTTCCTAAGTAGCAAGGCTCACCCTGTGATGGAGCACCGGTGTCTCTTATTGACACCAGCTAATTTGAAATGTGGGGAATCATGGTTTATTATAGGAAGTCCTGTTGGCCTGTTATGATTCCAAGAAGGAATCAAAGTAAGAGTACACACAGTTTCACCAGAATGTGAAATTCTCCTCTCAGGGAAATCCATCTTGTGTAATTATGACTAACAAAAATATCACTGGCAGAGCATTAGTGCCGTGACACCAGAAGCAGTAGCGGGGAAAAGAAGAGTAATACCTACAACAGCTAGGAACACTTTTCAGAAAATAATGATGCCACGAGGCAGAGGAAAAGTGTTGTCAAACATTCTACCATAAATTAAAAAATAATTTCATGCAGTGACCACCTCTCAGGTGGAAGAGCAGAAAGGATATAAGAAATAAGGAATGAGATGGTAACACACAGGAGGCTGTGAAACACAAGTTGGAAGAATTCAGAAACATAGAGGAAAACAAACTATCAGAGAAATAGAGGTAAAATTGAAAGAAGAAAATAGTATAGAAAATAGAGAAAGGCACATAGAATATAGAAATAACAGTAAGAATCAAAATAAAATGAAAACAAGGAAAGAATTGAAAAGAATTGGAGAACAGGGTAGCCATAGAAGGCAAGCAAAAGAGATACAATAGTTTTCTAAAAGTTCCCAAAGAAGGAAGGGAGGAAGGGAAGGAGGGAGGGAGGGAGGAAGGAAGGAAGGAAGGGCGAAAAGGAAGTCAAAGAAGTGGAAGAAATATATACTGTCAAGTACAATTCAAGAAAACTTGAACTTAAATATAAGAATGCACCATGTACCATAT
>PVKM010033849.1:0-15805 GCA_004027735.1 Carollia perspicillata
CAAACACAAAATCATCTCTCAAGCCATCTATCAGCATGATGACAACTTTACTGAAAAGAGGAGGTGGGCGGTTGGTCCAATTGGAAGTGGCTCCTAGAAAAAAGGAAACTGAATTTTAAACTTCATTTAGCATTCAATCACCTATAATCCAGTTTCTGCCTACTTCTCTGGCACATATCTTGGCACATCTGTATGTCCCAACCCCAGAAAAAAGTGCACAGCGCAAGCAAGGGGGGCATTCCGAGTAAGTCCAGAGAGCCCCAGTATTAAGCAATCAGTTGCCCTCAGCATGGTGGGGATTAGAGGACAGGGCAGTCTCTTCCTGAGGGCCTGGGGTGTCTAGGAAGCTTGACCTAGAATCGCAGTCCTTCACTAAATGGAAGCGCAAACATTTACAAACTGTGTGAAATTGGTCAGGGGCTCCAAAACGGGAGCGCCTCTACCTGGCATGTATTGCTATAGGTGAGAACCAGGAAGGGGTCCATGCCGGGCGGTCTTCCCTGTTGGCTGGTTAAAAGGTCTTGGAGAATTGTAAAAAAAAAAAAAAAAGAAGAAGAAAGAAAAGGAAAAATACAGCAGGAATCTTTATCTGTTGTGATTTATTGAGCAAAAGAAGTTGCTGGGAAGAGAGTGGCTCAGAACAGGGGTGCGGGCGTCCAGGCACTAGAGCGACGCGGGGGCCCGGCCGCAGGAAGCTTACTTTTCGGGGACCAAGAAGGAGAGTGGAAATGAGGCTGATAATTGAGGTTGCCAAGTCGTAGGGACAACAGGGCGGGAGCGGTAAAAAAAGGGGTCCTGGGCTAGGGACGAGGATGGAAGAGGAGCCCGGGAAGAGCCCGAGTGTAGGGACCCAGGGAGCGGGACGCCGGAAAGGGCTCCGTACCTGCCGAGGGCTCGGGCGCGGGGGGCTCCGCATGGTGTTCTGTCCCGCCAGAGGAACGCACAGGAGCTGGGAAGAATCCGCGAAGGAAGAGCGCGACCCCGAGCACCTCGATCACTACGCAGCCTGCGGCGAAGGTCCCGGAGCCCAGCCTCATCACGCACTCGCACCGGGTGGGGACCCGGGTCCCGGAGCCCAGGCACTGCAGCCGAGCGGCAACAGCTTCGGGCAGAAGAGAACAGCCTCCCAGCCAAAGACTCGCGCCTGCAGCCCTGCGGTCACGCACGGAGCGCCGGAAGTACGCACTAAAGGGCCGGGCGTTTTCGGGCACTGAGTAGCCATGTGTTGTGAGGCCTAACGTACTTCCGGCCCCGCCCACCATGAATCTTTGAAAGCACAGTTCCGTACAGAAATTCCATAGACTGTAAAAGGAAAGGACTTTCCCCCCATTTTCTAGGTCTTTTCTGACTCCCAGTCGTTTTAGAACCAGGTAATGTTTCTTAAAAACGAAATCCCTGTTGAAGTGCAAATGGCTTCAGAATTTTGGAAGAGGCCGTAGTGGCTGACACTCGAACACCGTCAGCGGTCGCTGATCCACCTCGCTCCGTGAAGCTGCCCATCATTTCCCAGGAACACGCCCTGCCGGCACCACTGAGTCTCAGATAGAGTCTCCCATGGGCTCTCCCGCTTCAGGATTTGGGCATTTATTTCACAGTAGAAAAGTCTGGATCAGGGTGTTTCTGTTCTGGACGTAAAAGCTGCGTGCGATCACATCCGGTGGAAAGATGCGTGCGCACAGCTCTAGGTGGCTCCAGACCTTTCCCGTTTCTCCTACCTACGTCGCACAGACCGCCCCTCGGTGGTCCGCTGCTCCACTCGGCCGTCACTGCAGGCAGCACCACGGGCCTCCACGCGGTTTCTGCGCGTCTCAGGGTTTCCTGATCACAAGGGGGCGTGTTCTGAACACAGCTTTCCTATAAACCTTGGATCTTCAGGAGGGAATTAAGGTTAAACGAGGTCCAAAGCGTGGATCCCTAACCCAGGTGTCAAGATGGGTTCATCGGATGTGTGGTCGGTCTTCCACGAAGATATTCATATTCTCTCTCTCCCTCTCTCCCCCTTCCCCCTCCCTCTCGTCTTGAACACAAGGCAGAGGCCCTGTGAGCGCAGTCGGGCAACAGCTAAGACAAGCTAAGACAGAGGCTTCAGCGGAAACTGCGCCTCCTCAGTGCCTCGGAGCTCCCAGCATGTGGAGTAGCGAGGAGTAAACACCCGCTGCAGGCCGTCCAGTCCGTGGGGTAAGCCGTCACAGCTGCCCGAGCTGGCTCGGCCCCAGAGAGCTGAAAACTGGTGCTCATGTAAGTGCACATAAGAGCCTGCTCACAGCAGCCACAAGGCAGAAATAGCCCAAATGCCCACCAACAGCAAGAGGATAAACGGATTGTTGTGTGTATGTACAATGGATCATTATTCAGTCATGAAAAGGAATGAAGTACATGATACACGGATATATCTAGAAAACATTATGCTAAGTGAAAGACAGACACAAAAGGTGACATGTTGTATTATTCTACTTATATGCGATGTCCAGAAGAGAGAAATCCAGAGTCAGAATGCAGACTCGTATCTGCCAGGGGCTGAAGGGAGAAACTGCTCAATGAACAAAAGGTTTTCCTTTCAAGTGATGGAAACAGGTTCAGAACTAGAGGTAATAGTTGCTGAACATTGTAACTGTATATATCACACTGTATTGGTTACTTTAAAATGGTCACTTTAGTTCAGGGGTGGTGTTCCTTGTGTGGGTCAGGGCCAGGGCGGGATGAACTTTAAGAAACAGGTGAATCTGAGTGGTGTCAGGGTGGTGGTTGTGGCCACTCTCATAGCTGCCCTGGTCCCCTGTCCACCCTGCTGAGAGAACTGCCCTGGGAGGTGCGTGAGCAGAACTGCCTTCTCAGGCCCTGCCTCTAGGGACCTTGATGCGAGATGGTTCTGTGAAACCAACACAGATGTCAAATGGTAGGGTGCTCTTCATGGTAGACCCTGGGGGGAGGGACTGGTCCCTCATTCTGCCTCAAGACCTGGGGCAGACCTCTGCCCTGTGTCAAGGGTGCTTGCTGGGGCTGGCCCTCCCAGCCTTAAGTATAAGAGGGGCCCACGGTGGAAGGGTCGGTGTCAGGCTGGAGGACAGGGGAGGGCTCCTTCTGGGACTTGGGGGGGGGCTGGGCTCTGGGGGTGACCAGGCTGCTCAACCCCGTCAGGGCTTCAGGGGGAAGGCAGAGCCCCAGCTCCCTCTGGGGCTATCAGAGGCAGGTCCCATGCAGCAGGCTGGGGCACCCCTGACCTCAGAAGAGGGTCCAAGAGAAGTCCCTGGAGACACATCAGAAGCAGGAAGAGGTCACTCCCTGAAGGAAGGGGGAAGTGAGCACAAAGCACTGAAGGCCAGTGCAGAACTGACCTGGGATGGCTGGGACCCCTCCCAGCTCTTCCAGCCCCAGGCGCTGGGAACGCAAGCCTTCAAGTCTGGCTTCTGGCATGACACTGCCCTCACTGCCTCACCCTATCACTCTTTTGGTTTTTTCCTCTTACATGGACTAGTTAAAAATTTGGAAGATTTCAAGGGCTTTTGTGCTTAAGGGATAGTAGGGCCTGAGAACAGAGCCCGGGAGTTCAGGGGCAGGCCTTGAATCTTCTCCCCTGTCCTGGCTCTTCCCATGGCTGAGTTGTGTCCTGTTGTGACACTGTTCTCTGGCTGTGGGTGCCTGGTGGAAGGCTGTGTTCTGGACAGAAAGTGAAGGCTGGCAGGGAGAGTCCTCTCAGCACCAGTATCTGCCCCTAGCTAGAGCACCAGGTGGTGGTCATGGGAGGCCCTGGGAGCCCCCTCAGCACTGCTGGGCCCCTGTCTCCCCAGCCCTCAGGCAAGACTTGCCCTGAGCCAGTACCCACCTCCCAGCTGGGCTCATACTATGATGCAAGCATGGGCCTTGTGGCAGTAGGAGGCATGCATGCTCTGGAACTGCTCCTGGCCTGCTGTGTCCCAAAAGTCTGCAGTGTGAATACAGCTCTGACCACCTGATGGGAGCTGGAGGGCAGAGACACTGTGCACCCCCATGCAGGTCTCTGTGCAGAGGCTCAGGGACCCCACAGTGTGCAGGTGTGTTGTCAGGACCCGAACAGCCCATGTGTGCCCCACAAGGCCTGTGCACCACTGTGTGCATGTGGGCAGGTGAGGGGAGACATGGGCCCGAGGGACGGAGAATGCAGATAGGAAGCCCAAGAGGAAGAAGGCAGGTGCCCCCTTGCTCCATCCCACAAGATGCAGGGCTCTCCAAGGCCAAAACCAGGTCGAAGTCACCCCGTGGGGTGACCGCAGATGGTGGCCATGGCTGGGCAGGATGTGAGGCCTGGCCAGGGACAGGGCTGTCGTTTTACAGCATCGGAACCCTTTGGGGAAGAAGATACTGAGACCACGCTGCTGTTTCTGCACACCGGTTAGCTCAGAACCCCAGGCCGGAGCACAGGAATGAGCCCCGTGCTGCCTCCCCTGCCAGGCCACCAGGCCCTCAGTGTCCTCCCTCCCACCCTCTCCCCACCTGAGCATCAGAGGAACCGGCCTTGTCGCTCACCCACAAGCACCATCCTGCCATCCACCATGGCTGTATGCTTGTGCAGGGTCAGGGCATAGGTGGACAGCTGCTGGGGCTGACTGCCGCCAAGTTAAGGAGTGAGGATGCACAAGGGAGGGAAGGGGGTGCAGAATGGGCCCTCTCTCCTTTTCTTTTTGGCATTATTTAGATTTTACACTGAAAGGGTGTTGGGTCAGGGGATCAGCCTCAGGTGTCCCTGGCACCAGCTCCCTGGAAGGCGAGGGTGGGCGCAGCTGGCAGTGTGCCCAGCCACCTAGGTTCGGGGGACCCTGGAGTGGAACTGCAGACTGGCCGTCGTAACTGCTGTCATGTGCCTGGAAACAGCAACCTGAGTGAGTCGGGTGCCCTGGGAAGAAAGCCTGCACAGGCCTGCAGGGAACCAGCTGGGACCCGTCGTTCACCTGGGTGTGAGCCCTACGAGAACACTGGGGACAGCCCTGCATGACACTGCCAGACACTGGGTGGGGGACCCTGTGAAGCTGGGACATGTAGGTAGGTGGAGGGGAGACCTGATGGGAGGGGTGGCAGGACACACTCTGCCTGCCTAGGACTTGCCACGCCCGGTGTTCACAGCTCACAGCTCACTGCTCACTGCTGCGAGCGCGAGCACCACCGTGCAGGGCTGAGGTCCGTGCTGTCCACCTCTACACACCATGGGCACCGCAGCCACCCCTGCTCTGCACGTGGGACACTGATCTCCAGCATTGCACCGGTCTTCCTGGGCTGGGGTCAGGTGTCACCTGAGCACTGTGACCTTAACCAGCACCAAGCTCGCTGTCACTGTGTGCTGATCACTGCCCTGAAGGTGACACCTGCTGAAACAGCAGTCTTTCCCTTACCAACCCTCCCTCAGGTAGAGGGGATGCTCATGAAAGCAGGATTTGAATATTTCGTGTATTACTGCCTCCCAGGGCCTAGTCCAAAAACATGTAGACTGTAACCACCACCCAAACACCACAAACTGGCATCCACGCCTCCATCCCCACGAGCAAAGGCTGAGTGACGGGCCTAGACTTCCTCGCTTCTGAGACTGTGAAGAGGCTCCCAAACACAGCCCCAACCTGGTGGGTGTCCAACAAGGCCAAGCGGGGAGCAGACTCCTCCCCACCATAGAATCAGCTGAGACCACAGCAGTCAGGGGTGGTGGGCGTGTGTGGTGCGGGCTCTCACTCAGTGAAATAACATGATGTTCAGAACGTCCAAGTTTTGGCAGAAAACCATTCCTCATACCAAGAACCAGGAAATCCTCCAATAGGATGCAGTGCCCCGGCTGGTGTGGCTCAGTGGACTGAGTGCCAGCTTGTGAACTGAAAGGTCGCTGGTTCGATTCCCCATCAGGGCATAGGCCTGGGTTGCAGGCCAGGTCCCCAACTAGGGGCATGCAAGAGGCAACTGATAGATGTTTCTCTTGCACATCAATGTTTGTCTCCTCTTTCTCCCTCCCTTCCCCTCTAAAAATAAATATAATAAAGTAAAAGCAAAATGACAACCCGCAGGCACCACCACTGTGAGGGTCCAGATGTTAGTTATCTGACAAGGCCGCTGAGGCTGCTTTATGAAAACTCACCACTGGGCAAGGGCAGATGTGCTGGAGGGGAATGGAAAAACACAGTGCTTCTTTAATGGACTATTTTTCTGCACAGAAATAGCAGACATAAGTAAGGACCCAATAATAGGAAGAATTAATGTCATTAAAATGTCGGTATTACCCAGAGCAACCTATAGATTCAATGCAATTCCAATGAAAATACCAATGGTGTTTTTCACAGACCTAGGACAAATCCTACGATTTATATGGAACCACAAAATACCCCAAATAGACACAGCAATCTTGAGAAAGAATGAAGTTGGAGGTATCACACTACCTAATATCAAACTGTACCACAAGGCCATTGTAATCAAAACAGTCTGGTACTGGCATAAAGGCAGACATATAGACCAAGGGGACAGAAAAGAGAGCACAACTAAACCCTCACCTATGTGGCCAATTCACCTATCACAAAGGAGGCAAGAACGTACAATGGGGCAAAGACAGTTTCTTCAATGAATGGTATTGGGAAAGCTGGACAGATACACACACGAAAAAATGAAAGTAGGCCACTTTCTTACTCCATATACAAAAACAATCCAAAAATGGATTAAAAACTTACATGTAAAACCTAAAACCACAAAACTCCAATAAGAAAACATAGGCAACAAACTCTCTGACACTGTTCTTCCTAATTTTTTTTGGAAGGGCAACAAAAGAAAAAATAAGCAAATGGGACCACATCAGACTAAACCAGAGCTGCACTGGGTGCTGGGGGCGTGAGTTCATGAAGATGGCCTGAGACTGGCAAAACCTTAAGCAGGGGTGTCCAACGCGTGGCCTGCATGCAGCCCAGGTTAGCTATGAATGCGGCCCAACACAAAATCATAAATTTACTTGAAACATTGTGAGATTTCTTTTTTTGTGATTACATGTCACGATGTATTTAACGTGTAGCCCAAGACAACGCTTCCTCCAGTGTTGCCCGGAGACGCCCAAAGGCTGGACACCCCTCCCTTAGAGAATCATTCACGGCTACCTGAGTCCAAGGATATGTTAGTGAGAAATGAAGGTGGAATCCTTTGTGGTTCTGGAGCCCCTGGGAGGTCAGACCACACGAGGTTCCTGACGGTGGCAAGTCCACCCTCATCCTTTGATGGCAGAACTGGACATGGGTCCCTGCTGGGTGAGCAACAGCACTGCAGAATCTCCGGTCCAGTCTCTACCTGGGGGCTCCCCCCTGAGCACGTGGGCACCAGCATCAGTTAAGAGAAAAAGTCAGCCTTCACTCTGAGTGTGGTCAGTCTTCCTTTTTACTGACTTTTCTCGGTCTCAGTGAGGCCCTCTAGGAGAAGGTGTCTTGACCACCTGTACTCAGTCTGTCACTGGTTGTGCTGGTCACACCGGTCACACATTCCTCTAGGCTTTCCCACCGCCTCCACCTTCGGTCTCTCAGTTCACAACCACTTACAGGTCTTGGTTCCCTGCCCCAGACAGCTGCACCAAGGCCCACTCTGGTGCCATCCAGGTCCCCCGCTCTCCCGTCGCTTTCCCAGGGCCCACCTGGGCTCCCCCTGGGACTATGCTCACCGCTCCCACAAAAGCTGGGCTCCTCTGCCCCCCAAGGGCTTTCCCAATGGCCCAGACCCACTGTGGGCCTGGTCCTCCTTCCCCAGTCTCTGAACGTATTTGGACTTGCCACAGTGCTGTACCCCAGAAAGATGATCTTCACGCTGTCCTCTGCATCGTATTTCTCCTGGTCCAGTACACAGGGTTTGGCTGTGTCCCCCGCTATCTGCTCTTGGGTCAGCTCCAGGGAGGTGGCTTTTGTCTGTATGGACAGGGCAGAGAGGAGCTGACGAGAGGGACCCAAGGACACACATCCTTCTCTAGTCAGTGCCACCGACTGCCACCTGCTGAACCACGGGTGGAAATCTTGTCCCCAGCAAGATCCTCTGTGGCTGTTGTCTCCTTCCTCCAGCCGCACTCAGTGCCACCGTGACCACTGCCCTGGGAGAGGCAGTACAAGCCTCACAACGCAAGGCTTCTTTCTCACTTGTAAAACGGCGACACACAATAGTGGCCATGTCGAATGAACGGTGGGAGATACCTTCCAGCAAAGACACAGAGCTCTGGAAACCTTAACTGTCCCCGCTGAATGTCAATGACAGTCCCCCCACCCCTGGCCAAAGCGCCTACCCGGTCCTCCGGATCCTGCCTCCTGCCCTGCACCCCGACAAGGGCGTTCTCACACCCATACCTTCGGTTTCTCAACCTCTTACTAGTTTCAAGTGCCGTCCTTCCTTAAGCCAAAGTGGTTCTCCACCACGATCGCTTCTCTGGGGCCGGACTTAGATGCACAACTGCCAACCAGATCTGCGCTGGGCCTGCGCCAGAGACACATACCACCCGTGAAACACAGACCCGGAGTCCTGCGCGCCCCGCCCCTACCCTGAGCGCGGACACCTGGGCAACAGCACTGCTCCTCGCACCACGGTCCGTCTGCAAACGTTGCCACGCCCAGGCCGCCTCCGACGCGGAGCTGCCTGCGCCGGCACCACTCCTCCGTCGGGGACCTGAGACGTGGCGGTGGCGGTGGCGGTGGCGGTGGCGGTGTCTCTGCGGGACTCTCGCCTGTACCCGTGCAGACGCTCCGCCTGGCTAACCAGGGGCGGCCCTGACCTCGCCTCCCGCAGCCCCCAGCAGCCAATCACGGCGCGAGGCTCGAACACCTGCAGTGCTGCTCTCTGACCCACCGGCAACTCGCACTCAACAGACTCCCTTGGGGGAGGCGACCAAGTCTGCGGACCGCTGCCCTGTCCGCCACGCGCAGCCCTCCGTCCCGCCACCGCAGCGGCTCCGTCCTCTCCGGCGGCGCAGTGCACAGCGGTGGCCGCGGGCAGCCCCCGGCCTCGCACCTGCTGGGACACCCCCGCAGTCCGCCGCTCCGAGGGGATCACGCACCGCAGCACAGCGATTCCGACTCGGCTGAGTCGCCGCAGCTGCTACGCAACCATGGGAGGACCCCTACGCGGGCTGCCGGGACAAAGGCCTGAAGGACCCTGCGAGGCGCCGTGGGCTGGCGCGGTGGGGGCGGGAGGACAGCGGGGAGGACGCGGGGTCCGGCTGGTCCGAGAGGCGGGAAGCAGGCGGTGGGGGTTGCGGGCTGGGGCTGAGTCAGGGCTCCTGTGCCTCGGGCCGCGTGGGGTGGCGGGACAGGGGCCTCAGAGGTGGGGGGCGGGACCCGAGGTGAGGGCGCTGGACCCCAGGTTGGGGGGCACAAGACTGACGATTTCTAAAGTTTGCAGTTCTCTCATGAGGTGAATTTGAGCTAATATCTCTACCTGTCGACGTTTGTTATTACTAAGAATCGGGACAGCCACAACCGAACGAGAATCAGCAGGGGGCCTAGCGCTCCCTCTGGCCCACGTGCGCGGAGCAGGTGGGTGCCAGGCCAGCAGTCCTCCCAGGGCCGAGGCTCCTGCAACAGGGGCAAATCAGATCCTGCACTAATAACGTTCCACACGGGAGAAACAATATTTAAAGAGATAATGAGATTTCCACCCAAAAGACATGCAAACTCTATGATCCCAAGCAGAAAAAGGACAGCATATTTACACACACGATAATAAATTTGTTTAACTCCAAAACAAATGAGAGGATGTTAAAAACAGCAAAGGATAAAGATAAAATTATTAAACGAGCCAAACTAACACGGGCAGCCTCCTCGCTGGTGTGAACAGCGGAAGGCGGACACCAGGGGGCGCCGTCTCTGAGGTCTGAGACGCTGTGAACTCGCTACTCCGAGGGGCGGCGCCCGTAGCCTTGTGTGCGGAGGTTCTGTTAGGACAGGCGCCGGTAGCTCAGTGTGCAGCCGGTCCGTGTGGCTGCGACAAGTCGGACAAAGGCAGGTGAGAGCTAGGTTGGGGTGACTGCCAGGGTTGGTTCAGGATTGGGTTTAGGGTTGAAGCTCTGAGTTAGTAGTTACACGAAGACACAATGTGTGGGACTAGGTTTAGGTTCAGGGTTAGAGGTTGGATGTACAGGGTACAGGTTCCTATTTTGAGGTCAGAATCTGGTATTTGTGGTTAGGGTCATGGAACAAGTGAATGTGAAGGCTGTGGGTTAGGTTTAGGGTTACGTTTTAATTTAGGGTTACAGACTCTGGCTAGGGGTGAGGGTGGGGTGAGAGGTAGGGGCTGGAGTTAGTGTATGGGTTCAGGGGTTTGGGTAAGGATCAGGGCAAAGGTCAAGATCGAGTTCAAGGGTCAGGGTCTGGGTTATGGTCACAACTAGGGTTTAGAATGAGGACCAGGTATTAAGGGTTAGGGGTTAGAGTTAGGGATTTTAGGGCTGTGTGAGGAAAGGTGAGGAGAAGTGAAGATAGATGCATAAGGAGGGGGAGAAGCCCGCCACAGCGGCCACTGAGGGGCTGATGTGGATGGTGGGGTCCGAGCAGCACGAGCAGCACACCGAAACCCGGTGACTACATGCTGAGATGTGAGTGTCTCTGTGAGGCCCCTGCCTCACGCCGGTGCCACCACGTTTGGCATCAGTGGACGTGGTTGCTCCCAGAACTTTAGTCCCAGTAGTGTCTCATGTACACAAGACCCACAGCATCAGCACAAAGTGCCCTTGCTCTGTCAGTCTGTTCTCACTGTCCTGAGGTGCCACACAGGTTGCAAACATGAGTGCTAGGATGGTGCACCCTGGTTGGGCACTTCCACAGAGGCCCACATAGGCCCCAGTGAGGACAGCAGTGTGGCCTCAGTGTCACCACCCAGCCCTGGGCCCACCTCACCTTCCACACCTGCCCCGAGGGTATGAAATACCATGTTTTACTCTGACCCAGCTTTCCTGGAATGGTCCCTGAGACTGAGCCCCATCCTCACACCTTGATGGATTTAAAGGGCACAGATGACACTGGCCTGGGCCTGACTATTGTCTTCTCCTGTGTAGACTAGGCTCTGCGTTCTTGCAGGGACAGCTGGCCTGATCCTGTGACTGACCAGGGCCACCCACACGGAGGATCCCCTGCATTTGCAATGTGCAACCACCAAGTTCCAGAACCTTCTTTTCACCCCACAGGGAACCCCTATCACTCTCAGCTGTCACTGCCCTTGCCCTTCCCCTGAGCCCCCGGCAACAGCTAATGCACTTTGCGTTTGTGTGGATCTGACCCTTCTGGTCATTTTATGTAAATGGAATCACACACATTGTGTCGCTCTGTGACTGCCTTCTCTCGCTGAGTGTCGTGTCTTCAGGGTCCATCCTCCCTGTAGCCTGTGTCAGAGCTGTGCTCCTTGTTATGGCGGAGGAATGTTCAGTGTGTGGCTGGACCCCCTCTTGCTTGTCTGTCATCCATAAACGGACACTCGAGTTGAGCTCACCTTCTGGTTTGAGCTCATCTTCGTATTTGAAGTTACCATCCAGCTGTGAACCTGGGTGTGGTAATCTAGCCGCTGTCGATGCTGTGGAAAACCATGAGCTCTAGGGCTACGGGGCAGAGTTTGGGTACAGTAACTTAGCTACTGGTGAACTCCAGGGCTACGGGGCAGAGTTTGGGTACAGTAACTTAGCTACTGGTGAACTCCAGGGCTATGAGGCAGAGTTTGAGTATAGTAGCCATAGTAATCACAAAAGGGAATTATATAACCATACATATATGGAAATAAAAGTAAATAAGCAAAGTAGGTTGTGTAATTGACTTATGTAATCAAACTGTATAAAAGTGTGTAAAAAATAAAGCCAGGCGGCTTCACTTGCCCATTCACTCTCCTCCGAGAGTGGTGTCTTATTGGCGGCTCCTCACCTGGGTGTGCAGATCTCTGTTCAAGTGCCTGTTCTCAGTGTTGTGGGGCGTGCACTCATAAGTGGAAGTGCATGGTAACTTCATAGTGAATTTCTGATGGACCACCATGTTTTCTACAGCAGCTGCACTTTACATTTATGACTTCCTTTTTATGACTGAATAGTATGGTATTCTATGGAGAGGCTACGTTTTGTTTATGCCTGTAAGGGTGGACATTTGGCTGGTACCCACCTTTCTGCTATGTGAATAATGCATTACAAACATTCATGAGCAAATTTTGTGTGGGAAACCTGTTTTAAATTTTGGGAAGTAGATAACTAGGAATGGAATTCAGTCAAAAGGTAACTATTTTTAGCTTTTTGAAGATACGTTAAACATACATTCCTACAGCATAAGAGTCAAACATCTCTGTGCATACTAGTCAAAACTTATCTTCAATTTCTTAATTATATTCATCCTATTGTATGTGGAAATGGATATCACGTTGTGGTTTTAATTTTCATTTTAATAATGATTATTTCCTTGGCTAGTGTGGCTCAATGGATTCAGTGCTGTTCTGGTAACCAAAGGGTGGTCAGTTCAATTCCCAGTCAGGGCACATGCCTGGGTTTCAGGCCACGGCCCAGTGGGGGCATGTGAGAAGCAACCACACATTGATGTTTCTCTCCCTCTCTATCTCCCTCCCTTACACTCTCTCTAAAAATAAGTAAAATCTAAGAAAAACCAAAAAAAAAAGGAAATAATAGTGGATATTTATTATTGAAACCCACATAGTTTCACAACTATGAAACAAGCCTGGCACCGGGAGGACAGAAGGGTCATTGTTCCAGGTCATGGGGCTTGGGTGTCCCCCTTTGGTGAACCCACCCCAGCAGGAACAGGGTGGGTCATGCTTAGGTCTCCCTCATGCAGGAGAGGGTGTGATAGGGTCCTCACTAATTGTTTGCCATCTCTCTGTATTGAACTCAGCTGTGGTTCTAAGAAAAGCATGACCTCTGGAAGCATTAGCACACTTGCTTATTATGCTTATACAGATGTAGACGTTTACCCTGTTCTGACCTTGAGTCTTGCTGGACTCCCATCCATTGGCTACACAGGAATTTTGTGCTCCTGGACCATTGTGAACATTATCTGTGAATGACCAACATTGTGTATGTCCATTATCCCATCAGGCTTTACTTTACAAACAAAAGTTTAAAGATACAATAAGTACTAATTTCGAGATGGTGTCAGTGGTGTTAAGCCCTGTGGGACCCAGGTACAAGGAAAGTGCATTACAGAAGCTGCCGTGTGGCGGGCTTCATGAATGCCACATGCAGACTGGGTGCACCTGTTGCAGGAGAAACTTGGTTCTTCTTGCCAACGCAGTAAAGGATTACAGATCAGCAAGTGTATTAGTGTGCAAGCAGGGTTTCCTAGTGACACGTTATCATGGAAGAGGACAGGTCTTGCTGAGGTGGGAGTGAAAGGCAAGAGCTTGGGTGGCAAGAGCATCAGGTCCTTTGTCCTGAGGACTTACGTAGTTGGTGTGATGGAGGTGAAGCAGTTACATACTTATTGACAGGTAAAAGTGGTGCCGGCTTCCATGGGGGACGTGACAACCCAAATGTAGGTATGTATGGTGGTTGTTAGTCTGAATCCTTATCTCCCTTCAGACCCCACTTGGCCATCTTGTAAAATACATGACAGGAGACAGTTAAAATTGAGGCAGTTACCCAAAGTTACCTATGGGCTTTCTCTAAGCACTAAGGACCCTCTCATAAAAGATAGTGGCCAGAGACAAGCACTTAGCCAAAATTGTTTTATGGATCCTTTCCTTGAGTGCTGCAGACCCCTTCTCATCTTCTAGGCCTTGGGATGAATAGTTTCAAAGCCTTTCTTTGCCAGATGGTGGAAATGATACCTAGAATTTCAATGTGTTAGCATGGTGTTTCTTGCGACGCTGGACCATCTGGCAATAGAATTGGACCAGGCTCAGGACTGCTGAGTTAGTGGGTGACACATGTCTTCCTTGTCCTCCCTGCCTTGGCTTCCCATCTATCCTACCTAACACCCCAGTGCAGGCAGATGCCGTTTCCAGTCCTTAGCAAGGGGTGGGCTAGGGTCTTGTTTCACAGGTCACTCTCAGTGCCATTTGCCTGTGCTGAGGAGGCTCTGAGGGTGCTCAGGGTCAGTGGGAGGGTGGTGACCAGGAGGGAAGCACATCCCCCCCCTCAGACCTCCTTCTCAGGGCAGCTGAGTCTATGTAGGGAAAGCATTGGGGTCTGCTCAAAGTCTTGAGTTTAGCAACAGACCTCTACCCTGTCCTTATCTTCCTTTGTCTAGCTCTAAAGACCCAGAAGACATGGGCACCAAAGGCTGCTCAGCAGGACTTGGAATCTCAGTGATTCCCTTGTCAGATTCTCTGTGATGACTCAACTTTGAATGTCAAACAGAAAGGCTGGAGTTCCCATTTCCATTGTACAGACTAGGAAGCAGGCCGAAAGAAGTTGAGAATCTTGCCTTAGGTCACACAGCTGGAGAATACAGAGCTGAGACTCACACCCACTATGAACTGATGTGGAACCTGTATGCTATGCACCAGAAAATGCTGACCCTGAAGGGGCAGCAATGAGTGAGGAAGGCCGGGTGCCCAGACTGAGCCAGGCTCATGTCTGTGCACAAGCATACATCCCTCCCTGCCATTCACCTCTGAGGCTCCAAGATTGTAGGAAACCAGAAGAGCCAAGAGAAGCCAAGTGAGGAGGGGTAGGGAGCTGATTAGGAGAAAAAGCCCCCTTCCCAGTGATGCAGACCAAGACATTGTGGATGAGATTTGAGACAAATTCACATGGACTACCAAGTCCTGTGGTAGTGGACTAGGACTACCCATGGATGGCCTAGCCACTCTCAAGGGGAGAGCACCCCGACCCTCGCCTTACAAGCTTTCATTGCTTCTCTGGGCACATTACATGTTGGTCCTCATTTACTATGCAGAGGTTCACTTTAGGTGGTTACCTTTTGCAGAAAACAAAGGAGAGGATGCCACGAATCACATCACAGAAGAAGGATATTTGCAAATGCAAAGGGAAAAGTGGTTGAACTGGTTACACTCATCCTTGAAAGGTTTAGCATAGATTTTAGAAAGTTACGTTAAAGATATGTAATAAATATTTGCTGCCTCAATTCAGGGTGAGGGAGTTTTAGCAAAGAGCAAGTCTCAAAGTGGCCTAGGTACAAAGCAAGCCTGATTCCTCATGGGAGAGCCTATCCGTGGGTGTGGGTCCTGTCTAGGCCCATGCCACACAGAATGGTCTCCTAGACCCCAGGAGTCTGGGGAATTCCCTTCCCCAATGAGTCTGTCTCAAATCCCTCTCTGTGCAGTAACCAAAGTAGACTGACTCCAGACTTACACATTTGCAGGAGTTGAATTTCTGTGGTTGAGAGTATGAGTTCTTTGTGGCTCTTTAGGAACTCCCTGCTTTCAGTGATGGGGAGAATGAGGGATGTATATGGAGACAAAACATATTAAAATAGGTAAAAAAAACTATGAAGGAGACTGGTGCTGATATCCCCATATCACTTATGGAACTGTTTGTCCATCTCATCTCTTGTCATGAAACTGGAGGGTTTGTTTAACCAGTTATTTCTATACAAATTACAATCTTGGGGAGAGTAAGGGGCCATAGACTTCCTATGGCTATTGATATGGGACTTCATGCCAGTGACTCACTCAGTCCACCTGCAAACATAGGGGACAAACTCAGTTCCCTGAGTGTGTCCTCTGGTGTGTGATGAGATTTGACTGCTGTGTAAAGCGCCCCCCGCACTCCCTGCAAGCATAGGGCTTCTCCCCTGAGTGTGTTCTCCGGTGTGTGATGAGACTTGACTTCTGTGTAAAGCCTCTCCCACACTCTCTGCAAGCATAGGGCTTCTCCCCTGAGTGTGTCCTCTGGTGTGTG
>PVKM010033850.1:0-15816 GCA_004027735.1 Carollia perspicillata
CCTTAGATAATATGACATGTATTGCTAAAACTGACATCCATTCACTTGCAAATTTCATTATTGAAAAGGCACAATTAGTTCATTTAGTATTACCTAAAAGATGCTAACAAAGTTCTATTTCCAGCATTTTCACAACGTGCCCTTTTCAGCTCAAGATCCAGGCAAAAGTTAAAATTTAGAAGCACAGATAAAGCCTCAGGGAGATACATAACTAAGACACCAAGAAAAGGCTCTCTCTTTTATCACATTTATCACCAAGCCTCCAAAGCATTCAAAGTCCTCACTTAGGTCCAATACTATGTTTATTTGTTCAAAAGTAAAACAAGACCGTTTCGGTAAATGCTTGGATTAAATGTTTCATTCAAAACGTATTTGCTGAGCTTCTTCTATAATAAAGGTAAGCAGTCTGTGCAGACACTTCTCTGGCTCCTGGCAATTACCAAGATGAGTTGGCCCAGGAGGAATTCTTCCAGCTTCAGCCATAAATACTGCAGAAGCTGCTATGACCTTTTGAAGTTCTCCAGACTTTGAAGCATTCTACCCAAAGCAAGCTAAGGGTAGGGAATGGTAGCCTTGGCTTCTTGGCTCGTCTACTGGCCACACATCCCCTGTGGTGGCTGTGCATGTACGGCCAAAAACATTACCCCCTACATAGAAGTACCAATCAACAGGAAATGGGTTTCTTGAGGAATCCTCACTACCATGGTGGAAGCATGAAGATTCTTGCCTAGATTCTCGACCTAAATTCTTACAGGCCATATTGTTGAATTAGGAGAAGAAAGTGGAACAAATGTAGACCTACATCGGTACCTTGGCCTAACCATTGTACTTCTTTTGTGTAAGATACTTTAGGATTCATCGTTACAGAACGTGGCATGCAGACTATGTTTAAGATGACGGCCATTAGGACTTCAGGGCCTAAAGTGACGCATCAGTTAAAGAGTCTAATTTTGGGACATCCATCCAAGAGCCAGTTGAATTTAATTAGAAATAATTTCAACCCACAGTCATTATTTTCCACTGAAATCAAAGTACTAAAACTTCAAGGAATTATGTATGTTATTAACTGTTCAAGAATTAAGTAAAACCAAAATACTTGGTGTGCTACAGTGCATGGCCAATATTCAAATTATCGTCACGCAGTTCCATAACATTTCTTAAAGCAGCGAATGGGTCAAATTCAACTAATTCAACCAATATTATTGTGTCCTAGGCCTTTGGGTTACAATAAGGACCATTGGCACTGAGATTTTAGGAACGGTAAAGTGGGTTAAGGATGGATTAAAACTAAAGTACTTGAAGGAATTAAATGGTGGCATCTTTTTTTTAAAGTGCATCCCATTAATAACAGGGAACTTTTCAAATAACATTGAATAGCTACATGTGCATTTTAAAGGAATTTTCAGAGTTCAGAAATCATTGAATTAATATATCAGTCTTTTAAAGTATCTTTTGACTCAAGTATATAAAAAGATGATTCCAGGCCCTGGGCACATAAACAGAGAAAGATCAATTTCCTGGGGTTCATCTCATCACACATTTAATACAAATTTAATATGTTTTTCAGCTCATCTTGCATTTATTTCCTATAAGCTAATAGCAAGTAACTCCATTGAATTCTGCACTTGGAATTTCATTTACACTTTATGAAGTTAGGAAGTTAAGGACGCAGTTGGGAGGGTCACTGCTTCCTCCGCCCTTCAAAAGAGGTTCAGGTTTGCACTCCATAGCCAACCCACCTGGAAACTGCTGCTTAGCCGTGCCCTAGACCCCATACTTAAAAAGAACAGCCTGATGCTCTTGCGTAGTCAAAGAGTGAGCTCTTGCTTCTCTCCCAACCTCCAGAAACTTAGGAGTTTTTGATCCATTCACATCCAAAACAGATCCCCATACAATGGAAGACAAAATAAAAGTCATGACAATAGATTAAGACAATCCCACAGTGTACTACTAAGTCTGAAATAATACAAACACTTATTTACTTACTCAGAAAAAGTGAGTTAAGATTCAAGTAGAACCAATATTCAGGAAGAAACAAAGGCATGAGCTTACTTATTTTTATCGTTTTACCATTCAAATTATTTGGCATCACACTTCACTGCCACTCCAAGAAAGTAGTTCAAAGGTTCTATAGAACCTATCAGACCAGACACAGGACCTGCTGAAACCATGCTGGAGCACAAGCAGCTACCCTGGGTAGATTTGCAGTTCGGGTTTAGGAAAACCTCTGTTGTTGTGCCAACAACACAAAGCAGTCCTGCGTCAGTGACTGAATTTGCCTCCGTCTGTACATTTCAGTGATTCGTTGTCCTTCAGAGCTCCTGTATTAAATATCATTTGCTTCTTACCCCACATACATGCGCATGAAGTCTGAGCCAGTGCAGTTGAGGAAAAGGCTATTGCCTAGGTTCCACCTACAGTATAGGGTTAAGTTCAGTCTTTGGTGTTCTTAGCAATACATACACCGTTTACAAAGAAAAGTGTGTGTGTGTTTAATGGTTCCGGAGAAGCAGCACAGAGGTCCTTTTGGACACAGGCGAGAAAACCTATCTTCGTATTGGCACATGAACTGTGATAGTAATGTTTAGCAACAAAAATCTTCCAGGAAAAGGTTATTTTAAATATTGCCTACAACTTTTTTCTTCCTAGCTTGCAATTTGAATTTAAAAAACAAAACAAATCTTCAAAACAGTCTATCATATTTACTTTCTAGTCTCTTCAAGTAAATCTCTATTGTTTTGATTCAAATACATAAGCATTTTACTTAATTAGTATTACCCACTAATATTAGAAAAATTTCAGTGAATATAGTGAATTACAAAACACTAAATAAAAACGAGAGGAGAAGTGATACAAATGAAGGGAAATATAAGAAAAGAAAAAGAGGAAATAAAGGAGACAACTACTCTCCTAAGAGTCTGGGTGAAATGAAACACAGCCGCACACACCGAACAACGTGAGTGTGCTTGATGAGTTTAAGCACAGTAAAATTGTTTTAATTAGCAAATTCTGGAGGAAAGGGAGAGATGATTACATTTGTGTGGCCGAACGATTGTGATTTCTCCATCTCCGTGGAGGACAAAGCTGATGAATCTCTGAGAAGAAGAGCGATTACTCCTCCCCATTCTGAGGAGGACAGAGGTGCCCCCATACTATGCAAATTCTTATGTCTCATAGGCTTTCCCATCTCTGGCTCCCTCAGAGGTGGAATTCTAGATGGCAGAGATACTTTCCATATTCTCTATCTGGTCATGGCCACAATGTCACCACCTACACTGCAGTGACACCGAAACAACCAAGCCTAGAGCTCAGCCAGTACCTTGTCTGGTCTGCAAATTCCTGAGTAGATTTGGTTTTCGTAGACATTCCCGGTTATAGTGCATGCAGTCTTCCTGATGCCTTCAAAGAATCTTCAATCAGAAGTAAACCTGTGAAAACACCACCGGTTTTTTGAGTGATACATTAGAGTTCTTACTTTCCTAAAACCACAAAAGGCAATTTGCATGATGTTTGCATCACACAGCAGGACGCTGAGACGCAGGGTTAAGTTCTGTAGTTTTCCTGGGAGACTGGTACGTGACTCTTCTCTTGTCATGGTCCTGGCGTTCTTTGAAATCAGAAGCTGGTCAGTCTAAGGAATCTGGTTACCAGGGACTTCCAAAAGAGAAGAGTTTCCATTTACAGAGAGCATTGGATGAAACCGCCGATTAAAAGATTCAAAATGCCTACTCGTCATTTGCCCACTCTGATTTTTTTGTTTGTTTGTTTGTTAGTTGGTCAGTTAGTTGTTGGGGAGTTTTTGTTGTTGCTACTCACGATTTTCTACTTCTTGGAATGTTCATCATCACAAATGCATGCTCCACTATTTTCTCTGCTGAATGGGTTTTCCTTTGTAGTGACCAGAGTAGGGGGTCAGCATGGCCTGAATAAGGTGGAAAATTGGGATATACCTCTGTTTATGGCTTAACATCACGTTGGGCCACTGACATTCCCGTTTCACTAAATCATGAACCCCTTCTCTGCATCATTTCGATTGAGCATCAGTCAGAATTCAATCTCCAATAGTCTGACTACTACAAGAAACCCATCAGCCTGCTGTTGTTCTCTCGCCTCTCTGTAGGTGGTAAGTTTGCTTCCTATTACCTGCCCCTGCCTCTGCAGGGGTCCTTTCAGAAAACAGAAATATAACAAGGCCTTTCTATTACTGTCTCTGGTTATGAGACAATTTGTTCCCATCTGCCTCTAGGCTCACCCAGTGCTCTGACTCAGTGGGGAGCTGCCACTGATCACTGCGATATTAACTCAAAACTCATTTGCTTGGATATGGAAATTCATGGCCCTTATTTCTCAAGGGAACAAAGAAATCCAATAGGCCTCTTACCCAGCTGGGTACTTCCCATGCAATCGACTGCATCTATAAAAATTAGTTTCAAATAACATCAGGTTATTTTCAAGATTAATAAAATCAGTATTGTAAATAGTAGAATCTGGCAAGTGTTCTTAGGATCCCCTGGATACCTGTGAACCAATCACGTAATTTCTACATGGATTGGGGGAAAAGAACAAAAATAAGAAACACTTATGTTTACGTGAACAATTGCCCAATGGTTTCTCTTTGTTTTAATAAATTCTACCCATTTATGGGGGGAGTAGGGATGGAAATAATCCTGATTACATCATTTCTTTTTCATTTTTAGTATGAAATCTTTCCTTCTTTAAGAATGAGCTAAGCCTTATCACAACCAAATTCGTTAACCACATGGTATAATATAATTCCTAAGTAATGGTTGATGATCTTTTCCTTTTAAGTAATGTTGACTGCAGTAGAATTCCAGTGAAAAATGAGAACTGGGACAGCCCATCAAAGATACTTGCACCCAGATGCGGCTTGGCGCCTACACAGGAACATGCACATTAAAAGCTATGAGTATCTCTTCTGAAGTATCTTTTTCTCATAATAAGACTGAAGCTTCCAGTAGGAACTTGGGAAATCAAATTGCTTCGTTTCCTATGGATCCTGAAGACCACTGAAGTGATCGTGCTGGTTGTTTAACTGGCCGGTTTCTCACCTGGCGGCAGCCAGGAGCTGCGCAGTTAAAGACAGACAGCATGAGGATAGGGGCTGCCCTGTTGTTTGTGCGGAGCTGTGGGAGGGGAGCGGGAACCCAGTGAATGCTGACTGCCTCGTAACAGCCATGCTGTTGGGGACACAAATTTAAAAACTAAACGTGTTTCCTCTCTGTTTTCAATGGCGCACAGACATCATTGTAAAAATAGGAAATTAAGATCAGGTTGGATCTACAAACGTAAGTCAGTGTGACTCTGTTATGTGAAAAGAAAATAATTTTGAGCTGTAGCTGTATTTTTATATTGTTTTTAAGTCTAAAAAGCTCACGGCAACAGTGTGTATAACATTGGAGACTCCCACATAGAAGTATAATTTGAGTTGAGTGCCCACTGTTCTGGAAAATCTATAATGGAAAAACTGAAACGTCAGTAACATTTTAGATGTACATTTCATTTCTCATGAGAACATCTACATGCACTTGAAACACACATTCTCAAACACATTCATGTAGTTCATGGCCTGGCAAACACGTAACTTCCCAGATTGTTGGAATCGCTTTACAGCCTCTCAAGGATCAGTGAGTCCATGTTGAAAATGGCTGGTTTGGTTGAAGTTTCTCTTATCATTCAGATGCTCTGCATGATGTAGTATATTTTAAAATAAACATCACCAACACGTACATACATATACACAGCACAGCAAAGTGGACCCTCGGAAGTTATATGAGAATTGCAATCAAAATAGCAATCAACAAAACGTGTCATGTTCTTAGCTCCTTATTTGAAAGTCCACGATCAGTAAATTCCTGGCAAATTCATTCATTATTTACATTTAAATTCTGGAAATAAATTTAAACTAAAAATTAGAAAACACTTTCAACTATACCTTCCCTGTTTAAATCTTCATTTCGATGTCAAATTATGCTATTATCTCCATTCAAGATATCAAATTCACTGGAAAGTTTGATTGGTCGTAAGTCTTGAATCCATAAAATTTGGTGTTATAATTTATAAGTTAATACTGCCACCATAAAAACATCTACTCCACAACTATCATAATATAAGTTCCTATTAACTTAATGAGAATTAAATTTAAAATATTGGTATATATATTCCCATTATATTCCTAATATAAATGGCATATATAAAGGGACTATGTATACCAATATAAACTTACCATGTATTTATATCAGTATAGAAATTCCCATTAATTTGGGGGCAATTCAAGAAGAATTACCAGTTTCTGCTAACTCACCTTTTGCTTGGCAATGCATTTACTGAAATTTTAATCTGCTTAATAATTCTGGCAACAAATTTCAAGTGTTCTTGTTTTTTCTTTTTTCCTTTATTTTATTGTTAAATGAAAAAAAGGAAATTATGGAAGTGGAGCTTTTAAAAAAAAATGAAAAACCTGCTCTATTAAATGTAGTAAATGAGCAAGTCTTAGAATGTGTGAATACAAAGACAATGTGCTCTGTCACTTGTCATTAATTTTTTTAAAGATTTTATTTATTTATTTTTAGAGAGGGGGAAGTAAAGGAGAAAGAGAGGGAGAAAACATCAACATGTGAAAGATACATCTACCGGTTGCCTCTCGCAGGCCCCCACCTGGGGACCTGGCCGACAACCCTGGCGTGCGCTCTGACTGGGAATCCAAATGGCGACCTTTTTGTTCACACGCCGACACTCAACCCACTGAGCCACACTAGCCAGAGCTCATTAAATTTTTTCATAACATTAATGACACATTTTTTGCTTTCCAAATATAACTTCCATTAGAAAAGAGGTGTGCCATATATTTTTAATTACATTTGAAATTCAGGTAACTAAATACATAGTTTTTAAAAAATACCCATTAATGTTTCCATGACAGAAATCAAAATATTATAGAGAATATGTTTCATTAAATGAGATTCTCTGTGGCTTACTTAGTTCTTAAATTAAAAAAAAAAAAACAAAAACTCTAGCCCACAAGCTACTTTTTCCCCCAGCAATAGAAATGGCGGCAGAAGAGTTACTTCCTTTTTCAGAAGGTAAACCTAACTTAAACAATCAACTTCTACCGGTCGATAGCATTCTAGTGGCTCCCGTTCAGGGGTCTTCAAGGAGAGCGGGGTCCATCACTTCCCTTGAGAGTGCTGGGGTGGAGGGAGAGACTCGGCCCTGCTGCTCTGCTTCCAGACTCGGCTTCTCTGCAGCTGCAAAATGTCTAAAGAGCAAATGGAGGTGCCCACCTGTAACATATAGTTTAGAATAGTTCATGTTTTACAGGTTTTGCATCAAAGAATGAAAGCACAGCTTTCAAAACATAGCATGAAATCCACGGACGTAACAACGGTGAGCACACCATGCTTCCTGTGTTTATTTTCATACCTTCTCCCCTCTCTCCCTTTATCACAGTAAGCCAAAAACCTCGGCCTGGATATCGGCACGCTATTTCACCTACGTGTCCCTGCTGCAAAAATAGAGACAAATAAATAAGCTGTTGGTTGTGCTAACACGCAAAGAGGAATGTTTGATAATATACAACACTCCTTTCATTTTGATGGTCTGCTAATTTTGTTTTCTGTTTGTTTCTTTGGTTTTAATTAGTGTGTTAGTCCCATCATAATTTTTTTCAGTGTTGAAAAATATTTTCACTTGCAGTAAAGACTAAGCTAACATTTCACATGTTAGGCACATTTCCAAGTAGGGCAGGATAATCAGCTGTAGCTTTCAAAGGGATGACCTGCCGAATCACAGGGGTCTCTTGTACAGATGGAAAAGGTAACTCATACATCAGTAAGCCTCTGCCACAGTATTTTACATTATTTCTATGTGACTGTTTAAGGTAATTGTATGCAAAAATAAAACCTTTGCATTGTACTACTTTTGTTGTGCCGGAATATATACACATTTTAGGCTGTATTGTGATTTTTTGCATGTAATGTACAATGACATATCTATCTAATAAAGAAAAATGGATAGTGATACAAACCTAGATTTTTCTCGTGTCTTTCTCATTCACATGTGATAACTGATCTGTTTAAAAAGAATGTTCTCCAGGTGAATGATGCAATGCAGGTAAGGAGTCTAAGAATCAGACTAACAGATGACTTTGATTCTGGATAAGCACTTTGAAATGAATAAAAAGAAATGCGCTTTTCTCTTCATATATTATTTCTATTTTTTGTCCTTAAAACTTGACAAGCATGACACTTTCACCTAGGACTGCCCCACAAACTGTATAGAGAAAAAAACCCTCTGCTGTAACATCTGTAGTTGAAAATAGACGTAGCTACATTTCATTTCTAAGCTACTTTAAAAAAAATTAACTTGCTATTTTAAGAAGTTACATTCTTAGCCAAAAAAAAGTTCAAGAGGATGAAATTTAGAGCATAGTTTAAGTTGTTAGGTGTGATTGTTTTTAAATGTGGAAGTAGCTGACACAAAAAGACTCTATTGTAAGGACACAGCTATTTCAAAATAACACTGGGTAGGAGCTCCTTCTTTCTTTCTGCTGCATCGTATTCCATTGTGTAAATGTACCACAGTTTTTTGACCCACTCATTTACTCATGGGCACTTAGCCTTCCAGCACTTGGCTGTTGTAAACTGTGCTGCTATGAACATTGGGGTGCATAGGTTGTTTTGAATTGGTGTTTCAGGATCCTACCATTCTCAACAGCATAGATAGAACTGGAAAGCATCATTCCAAGTGAAATAAGCCAGGTGGTGAAAAAGAAATATCAAATGATCTCACCTATAAGTGGAACCTAATCAGCAAAACAAACAAGCAAGCAAAATACAACCAGAAACATTGAAATAAATAACAAACTGACAGCCCTGGCTGGTGTGGCTCAGGGGATTGAGTGCTGGCCTGCTAACCAAAGGGTTGTTGGTTAGATTCTCAGTCACGGCACATGCCTGCATTGCAGGCCAGGTACCCAGTTGGGGGCACATAAGAGGCAACCACACATTAATCTTTCTCTCCCTCTCTTTCTCCCTCCCTTCCCTTCTCTCTGAAAATAAATAAATAATATCTTAAAAAAGAACAAATTGAGAGTTATCAGAGAGGAGGGGAAAAGGGATAATAGGGAAAGGGCCATCAAGGAACATGTATGAAGGACACATGGACAAAGCCAAAGAGGGTAGGTTTGAGGGTGGGAGGTGGGGATGGGTGGGTCGGGAGGGGTGTGGTGGGGTGAAAATGGAGACAACTGTACTTGAACAACAAACAGTAAAAATAATAAAAAACATTGGATAACTCTGGATTACATATTGGAAAGAAGTATACACATGAACCTTTTGAAAAGAAAAACATACAGTCCCAACACAAGCCCCATTATTTTGCATGACCCACAAGGGCCTTCATACTTTCTGTGAATGTACCATAATTTATTCATTCTTTCTGCTGTTCACGAACAGTTGGGTTGTTTGCAGTCTTAGACTATCATAAACGAGGCTAGCATGTGCATATCTCTGGTGCACATACATACATACATATGTACGTACATACATACATACATACATACATATGCAATTTTCTTGGGTGCATGTCTGGGGGTGGAATTGCCTGGTGAATAATGCTGAGTGGTTTTCTAAAGTTTACCCTCCCTCCAACACGTACGAGGAATTTCCAATGCGATGCATCCTTGCTGATGTTTTCAGTTTTTAACAATTTTAACCACCTTAGTGGTAGACAGTGATATGTGATTATGAGTTAATCTGCATTTCTCTGATAGTAATTAGCTGAGCGTCTCATATCCTTATTGGCATTCGGGAATCTCTTTCGTGAAATGGCTACATAAGCATTTGCCTGTTCTTTATTGGGTTATGTGTCACTTTCTATTGACGTGTAGTTCTTTGCATTCTATGGCTGTATGTATTAAAAGTATCTTTCTCACTCTATGGCTTCTTTTTTACTGTTTAACTGGCATATTTGGATGAACGAATGTTCTATATATTAAGAGAGTTCAATTTATCGATGACAGTGTCTTGTATGTCCTGTTTAACACATCTTTGTCCACTACAGATGAAAAAAAGTCATTCTCCTACATTTTCTTCTACAAGCTTTTACCTTCCAAAGCTCATAATCCACCTGAAATTCATTTGTACGTATGACACAAAGTAGGTAGAATAGCCATTGTTTCCATATGAACGTTCCTGTGACCCAGCACCATTTATTGAAAAGACTCGTTCACGTCTGTGACCCATTAAACCTGTGCTGTCATTCAGACAGCTGTGTGCGTGCCTGTTTCTGTCCAAGCTGTTCCGTTGGTCTAGTGACACTGTTTCAGGTCCCACAACCTTGCGATGACTCTTTATTGCCATGGGCTCCCAACTGTGTTCTTGGTCCTCAAGCTTGACTCTGCTGTTCTTGGCCCTCTGCAATTCCACATAAATTTTAGGATCATCTTATTCCACAGAAAAGGCCAGCCCGATTTTAATGTAAAGTGCTGCCTGCTAGAAACGGCCTATGACTGCGGGATATAGTTTGAGAGCTGAATGAGGGAAGAAGTTTTAAGTTTGGCTGAAGCCAAATTGTAGAGGACCTTAAAAGGTCCTCTACATATGAAAGGAATAAATGAATATATGAGAGGAATGTATGCTTTGTTCACTGGGTAGCAGGGAGCCAACAGGGATGTTTAAACAGAGAAGTCGGGTGATCAGAGCTGTAGTTTTGAAAGATCACCAGGAAGAAGCACCCACGCCAAGCTTTATACCTAAATCCCCAGATGCTTACCTTAGGAGCAGTATACATTCACAGCCAGGTACGGGAAATGAGCTATTCCTTTTGGAACCCCAAAGCAAAGATGAAACTGCTTTTTGCCTAGGCGTGGTAGGGGAAAGGATGGCTCCTTTGCTAGAGCAAACACAGCAGCCCTGTGCTCTTTTCCTACATACCAACGTTCAGTCACCCTTGGTTTGAGAGGCAGAAAAGTGTTAAAACCTCTCTGAGTCAGTTAATGGCTGCCCAGAAGGCACATCATTCTCCAGGTGTCAAGGTGATGAGATCAGATGCAAAGACCCTAGCACTGAAGCTGTGCTCAGATTACCCACCCATGACCTCACACCCCCCTCCTCCTTCTCTGACCCCCAGCTGAGGCAGGGAACATACTCAGCACTGGGAGCATAAGACATCCAGAAGCCACAGTATGTACACTGAAACCCACGCAAAACATCAGCTTGTTCGAAGATACTCGACCATGACTCAGACGCCTTCCCCTCCAACTTCTGACCCAGATAGCAGGAGCGGCCAGGCAGGCCTGCAAAGTACAAACAGTTCCCTTGCAAAAGTGGGCTGGCTCAGTGGCTGATTTTAAAAAGTCATATGCATTTTAGGACAAGAGTAAAAGAAAAAACTGCTCTTTGAGAGAAGAAGTGGGAATACCCGTTAACCCAACTTATCAAAAGTAAATGATAGGAATTACCTATTTAAGTTAGATTTCATACTGAGAAGTAATCAAAGAGCCCTGTTTTATTTCCTCCCCATCTCTTATGGAGTCACGGGGCTTCCAGAGGCAGTCTGGTGGCTGGCTGAGCCTTTGTCCATTTCTATAGGTCAAATCCATCATCCATATCCTGAGAAGGCTTTGTTTGGTGCATGTATCATAGAATTAATTGGAGATGTCTTTTGCAAAAGCAAAATAGACCACGGGAACTAGAAGTCTATGAGAATAGATACCCTTCCTTATTAAGTTCGTGTACCCTTCCTGAGGGAGACCGACAGACTTGCTCTCTGTCCAAACCAGGGGGAACTTTAACCCTTTTTTAACTCCATCTTCTCCCTGGTGACAGGCTCCACGACCAGCCTGTGAAAGGCTTGGACCAGCTGCAGCCTCCACCCTCTCTGAGTTACCTGGGCCGTGAACCTAAGCCTCTAGACCCTCTCAGCCCTGGCAGGGACACAAAGAGGGTTTGGGCTTCATCCAAAATTCTCCTGGCTCGGCCTGAAATTGGCAGAAGTGCTCAAGCTTTCCTGTTAAAACTAGGTATGCACTGTAGTAGGGGGCCATCAACATAGGCACACTGGCAGAGAGAGAAAGTTGAAAGAATTTTGATAATATTCCCTAAAGAAGCACCCATGGAATTATAATAGAAAAGCTGAAACCCTGACTGGAATTTCTTCTCTTACTGTTGAGTATTTTTTGCTGTTTTGATTTGCTAGGCAGAGCAGGGCAACCATCGTCTTTTGAGTGTTTAAGACCTATCAAGACGTAATTCCACTCCGCCCATTCAGAGAGCTGAAGACATCATGCCCCAGAGCATCCTGGTTGGTCATCTAGAACTGGCTGAATGAACCTGTGGGTCCTGGACATCATACAAGTGTAAAAAGCCATGTCAAAGGGACCACATGCACAATGCCACATGTGTCCAACTTGTCACCAGAGCTGTTTCCCTGGCCTGCTGTTCGTCCATCTCTCGGTCAACAGCCTCTCGGCCCTCTCATCCCTGACTGCACCAGAGCTCCATTCTGAGGCTAAAACTTCCTATGGAGATGACTCTGCCTAAGCTGGAAAGAGAGAAGTAGAAACGAGAGACACCTCAATGGAAATTTCTGACATTCAGCTATCCTTGACGCCTGTAGTAAAACAGTGGTATCGAGTGTCAGCTGACTAATGCAGAAACGGATGTGAGACAGAGCCAAGTGATTCTGCGGGCTGAGCTGACGGCACTCTCCCAGGCCTACCTGACACTCTCTTTCTAGAATAGCTGGGGGACCTCGTGTCCCACCAAAACTTCCATCCCTGCAGCCCCCTTCCTGAGCCCTCTTTTCCTACTGGCCCAACACCTCCACAGACAGTGGCCAAGCCACATTCTGAAATGCAGCTACAACAAACATGTACAGTCCTTTGCATTCAGATACGCGAGAGTGCAATGGAAACTGGTAGCTGGTATGACATACCTGTGATGTGGATAGAGCTGGTATTTGAAGGGGTTTGGACCTTGTTGACTTTCAATGAAAAGGCAAAGAGAGAGGCTATCAGAGTAGCAGGTAGCTCCCATACCTACCTACCAAAAAAAAAAAAAAACCCACTACTATTTGGGAATATAAAGTGCCTTTGAAGCACATTCACTTTACACCCCTTTCAATGATAATTATGATGTTGGTGAGGATATTAAGAACGCTCATCAAGTGCAAACTATGTATATTGTTTTACCAAGGAGTTTACAAATTATTATCTCATTCAGTCTTCATAGCAACCTTATCAGGAAACACTACTAGGATCCTGTTTGCAACTGTGGAAATCAAGACTGAGAGATTACGTTCTCCATAGCGACCCAGATAGTCAGTTTATTCAAAATTGTGTTCTTCACTTCTACACTATGCTACTTCCTTCAAAAACTATTCCAAAGCTTATAGATGGCAACTGAGGAAATATAAATAAAAGTCTATGAATACCATATGATCTCACCTATAAGTGGAACCTAATCAACAAAACAAACAAGCGAGCCAAATAGAAGCAGAGACATGGAAATAAAGAACAGACAGTGACCAGAGGGGAGGGGAAGGGGGATAACATGGAAAGTAGGGGAAGGGTCAAATCTAGGAGCAGGTATATAAAGGGCCCACAGACAAGGACAAGGGGCAGGGGGTAAGGGAAAGAGGATTGAATGTGGGAGAGGTGGGTGGGTAGGGCAGGGGAGACCAAGGGGGGCGGAAATTGGGAACAACTGAAACAGAACAACAATAATACTTTTTAATATTTTAAAAAATGAATAAAAGAAAAAGAAAGCTAGAGGTAGACTTATGGTTGAAAAACTACCACTACACACCCCGGTAAAAAAGAAAAGATGAGATAAGAGTGTATTTACTACTTAAAAGTAGATCCGTTATCTCTAAATAGGCTTTTTTCTGTGGCGTGGCTTGTGCAAGATTATTCATTTTATGGTCAAATAAAGAGATAAACCTTAGCCTCTCTGAGCCTCTTTCTGTCTCGGGGAAATCGCTAATAACTGACCTGAGCATTAAACTACACAATGTGCAGAAAGCTTTCAGTAAAAAAGACAGTTACGTGGGTTTGGATAACTAGCATTTTAGAATCCCTTTGTATAGAAGTGACTCTCACCCCCATTACATCTAAATCACCTGATTGTTTCAAAATCAAAAAATACCGACGCCTGATCCCAGCCTTGGATAAAGTGTATCAGTTCCGTGTCTGGACGGGGAGCCTGCTCATCAGGACGCTTCACAAGTTCCGCAGGTGGTCCTCACACGCGTGCCTTCTGGGCTGGCCGCACAGCGGGGCTGAGGAG
Source organism: Carollia perspicillata (assembly GCA_004027735.1). Taxonomy (NCBI): domain Eukaryota; kingdom Metazoa; phylum Chordata; class Mammalia; order Chiroptera; family Phyllostomidae; genus Carollia; species Carollia perspicillata. The sequence goes on from PVKM010033850.1 coordinate 14,307, forward strand.
CCCTCCTGCGTGTGTGAGGGGAGGGGAGACAGCCCAGGGCAGTGTCCTGGAATGGGTGGTTTCCGACTCACACAGCAGCTCTCAGAACCCAGCATAAAAGGTGGGAAGGGCATCAGAGGGGCACCTTGAATTACACTGGAGAGGTCAGGAGTAGGGTTTCGTTTCTCCCTTTGGGGGCTTAAGGACGGTTCCCCTTTACGGTGCATCTCAAGCTCATTGAGTCCTCCCCTGACAGTGTCTTGCCTTTAAAGTTTCTTTCCATCTGGAGCAAACTACGAACCAGAAATACACAGAGTCGAATGGCTACGATAGAAGAGGACAGAAGTCGATAGCAGTGACTCTTCGAGTGGTCTCAAGTCCACATTCACTCTGGTCACTGGCAAGTCAGCAAAGGCCCCTAATGCAGGGCGGGGTGGGGCGGGGCAGGGCGCTGGGGCTGCCCTTTTTATTTTAAAATCATCCTGAGGAAAAGGAAGCGTGTCCCTGAGGCTGCACCTGGGTCTATCTAACATGGCCATAAATCTGCAGTAGGCTCGTGTACTTTCAGAGAAGCAATCAGAGCGAAAGATGCTTAAAGATGTTGCTGGCAAGCTTGGCTAGCCCCTAGAGCCGCTCCAGATGCCTGCTTGCAGAAATGTAATCAAATGCTTTTCATCTTCTCCACTGCATATGAGAGAAAAGACAAGATCTGCAGACCGACATGGCCAGAAACACGGAGTCCACTCCCATTGCCCACGTGTTAAGTTTCCAAGGATGATGTCTCTTGACAAAAGTCACAACTGAACCGGCCTGCCCCACAGAAAGGTGAAGAAGCAAGAGAATGGAGTCCAGCAACAGGTTCGGCTCCGCACAGAAAGGGGGCCAGCAACGTCGACATGCAAGGCACTGTCAGGCTGTGAGTCAGTTTGATTCTCAAAGCAATTAGCAATTACCAGCGTTTATTCAGTGAGCAGAACTCTGGCAGACAGACCCTGACAGTCCATCATTATCACAACAAAAGAACCTCAGCTCTAATCCTCCCCAAAGGAAGTGAAATGTGAAGAACTCCGACTTTCAGACTCACACTAATCCCAGGCCTATGGTTTATTTCATCATCAACCTTAAAAATAATATAAAGTGCCACCATTTATTTATAAGGAGCAGCTCACAGATGGCCCTCCCAAGGATCACGTGCAGCCCCAGAAAGCTCTGAGAGACTCCTGAGCGTAGATGTAACAGCTCAACCCACAGGGACACCACCTCCACACTCCCCACCCTACTGACTGCCTACTGGGAGAGGGCACCCTTTCTGCAAATCTCGGGAGATTGCCTCTCTTTTGCCGCACCTGAACAATTCAGCTGCTGTTTTGATGTAGTAGTCAAAGCAATCATTGTTTGCCACATTCCAACTGGAAGCCACTACTACACAGGGTAGAAGCAAGAAAGAGCAGAGAATCCTTGCGTGGTCCCAGCTCTTGAGCACTAGACCTACAGTTTGGGCAGGGCTTTAGTAACAGGGGCGAAACCAAAC
>PVKM010033851.1:0-15795 GCA_004027735.1 Carollia perspicillata
CCAGCAGAAGAGTGGGCCTGAAACTCCTCATTTCAGAACTCTGGCTACTACACCATGTACAATATCCCACAGAAGCCTGAAACAATAACCCAGAATTGGCAGAGATCAGCTAATTAGCTTAGTGAAGCTAGATGACACACTGCTCTTTCTAAATAAACCTCCTGATGGTCAGGACTCACTCTAGACAAAGCATAACATCTATTCTTTAAACTCCCACAACCTACTTTTAGCAATTGAACCAATCTCCATGATCTTCCCCTTTTTTATATTCCCCTCCAAAAATGTGTTAATTCCACTAACTGCTGCTCACTTTCAAATTTATATCACCAATCATGACTCTATTGAGATCCAAAAGGCCTACTTGATAACTCTATTTTATACTGAATAGTCAACACAGAACTATTTCTTTGGCAAATTTCCATCTTTAGACCTAAACCCATTTCTCTGCCACACACACACTTACACTCTAAAAATTCACCAGGAGGGGCATAAATATGAACCTGGGATTTTGCCTGTACATGTTATCAATCAAGGTAGTTGATATTCTCAAGGGAATATGGGCTCCAGGAAAAGAAAAAAAAAAAAAACACTACAGGAGTACAAGCAAGGGGGTGGGGGAAAAAGTCCATGAACAGAACCAGAGCACACAGAATTTATGGTCCACACAGAACATATTGCTTAAATAAGCATAACAAACATCCCCAGAAAACTAAAATAGGGTACTAGGAAAATAATAAGGAGTCATGAAGAACCAATTAGAGATCTTGGGTATTAAAAATATAGTAACTGAAATTTTTTTCTTTATTTATTTTTATAGAGAGGAGAGCGGGGGAGAAATAGAGGGAGAGAAACATCAGTTGGTTGCCCCTCCCACGTGCCCCAACTGGGGACCTAACCTGCAACCCAGGCATGTGCCCTAACTGAGAATTGAACCAGCGACCTTTTGCTTTGTGGTACAATGCCCAACCAACTGAGCCACACCAGTCAGGGCAATAACGGATAATTTTTAAAACAAGTAGGTTAAATAACAAAATGAATGTCATTAAAAAATAAAATGAAGTAGATGATCAGAATGAGATTTTAAGAAGGTATAAAAAACCCTGAAAATATATATGTTGTAAAAATAGTTTTAAAATATGGAGGCTTAAGAGAATGAGAATACCACACATAGACTGAGAAAAAACACAGTATTTGCAAAAACACATATCTGATATACGACTACTATCCAAAATACAGTGTGAGGCGAAAGAAGGTTTACAGTTGCTATATGGAAAATAAGACAGTAATTAATAAATAATACAAAAATGAACTCTGTGTTCTGTGTATTCACAACTATACACCTACTTTTTCCCCACCCTATACATGGCGTTCTAGAAAAGGCAAAACTATGGAGAGAGTAAAAAGATCAAAGGTTGCCAGTGGTTAGAGAGGAGGGATAAATAGGATGAACACAAAGGATTTTTAGGGCAGTGAAATTATTCTGTATAATAGCATTATGGTGGATAAGTACCTTTACACATTTGTCGAAACTCACAGAACACAGAACACCAGAGAATCACCCCTAATGGAAACTATGAACTTTGGATGGTAATACTGTATCCATGTAGGTTCATGGATTGTAACAAATGTACCACCTCAGTGGGGAATGCTGATTGTGAGGGAGGCTGTGTCTGTCTCAGGCAGGAGTACATGAGAACTCTATGTACTTTCTGCTTAATCTTCCTGTGTGTCTAAAACTGCTCTAAAAAATAAAATGTACTTAAAAGGAAAAAACCAAAAATTAGCTCTGAACCTTCCCCAAATATGGAAGCTAGAAAAATTAGAGTCAACATCTAAATAATAGAACTTTCAGAAGGTGAGGAAAAAAACAAGTGGAGATTAAGAAATACTTGAGAAATAGTCAACAATAATTTCCAAGAATTCAAACAATTTTATTTCAAATGTAACAACGAGGTATTTTAAAAATAAGAACTTTGCTGATTTTGCTTATCTTTTGCTTATTTTATGGTTTGGAATTGACTTTGTTTTGTTTTGCATAATAACCTCAATGCTTGGTTAGAGGCAGAAAATTACAACTCTGATTTTCTCATCCATTGATCTAATAAATATTTATCATTTGTTTTTTGAGAAGTATGTGTGTGTGGGGGGGGCATTGTTTGTTGTTTTTTACTAACAGCTGAACTCTCTACATTTCAAGAATCTGCCACTGTGTATATTCTGGATGGATGCTGGCTGGGCCTTAGAGTTAACCATGGAAGCCAAAAAGACCAGATACTTGCTTCCCAGTATAGAGATCAGGCATGTAGGTTAGTCGATTAGATGCTCTCATACAGAATCTGAATCTAGAGCTAAAGTTGCAAAGGCAATTTAAAATTCTTTCTTATGACAGTAACATACAGAACCCATGTCAGTGTTCCAACAATGGCATCCAGTGTCCTACAGAGGAGTAATAGTATTTTAAACAGAAAAAGATAGTTCTGTGGCCTAACTTTGGTTTTGGTCTACTACTGAGGATAGCTGGTTGTTTTATTTCCTATGTGTTCTCATAATCTGGTTCTCTGTAGTCTTCCAAGTAATTTCTGTAAGCTCACTAATATCCTTCCAATAAATTCCTTTATGTTTGTATCCAAAAATTCTGGAAAGGTAACCCTACCATGTGTCAGGCGCTACACTAGGAACTGGAAACATAATGACAAATAAGATATGACCCTGCCTTACAGGAGTAAAATGGAGAATGCAGATAAGTAAACAAGCAGTTATAATAAATGGTAAGAGTATATAATGTTAGTGGTCATAGAAAGCACAAGAAGGACACAGACTTTAGGCTTGAGGAGTCAGAAAAGAAAAAAGATATTATCTAAATCCTGAAATATGAGTAGAATAATAGAGGAGAGATGGAAGGGCATTTCAGACAAAAGGGCCACCAAGTAAAAGGTCTATAACCTTTTCTCTTCTATGTTTATTACCTCCATCCTACACAGAATATCGAAAGCATATTTGAAGGACAAAAGTGACAAAAAGCAGACTGACGGGTTTGTGGAAGGGGTTGAGAAACAGTCACAGTTTGTGACCTGAGAAACAAGGTGGTATTTTTGAGCTTACTATGTGAAAATGAACCCCATGCACGAAACATACACACCCGCCGCCATTACCGCTGAAGCTGCAAAGCTGGCCACAACTGCCTCCTTTTTCTCTCCCCTCACCTACCTTGGTCACTTCTCAGAACAGTCAACCGTGGAGCTCTGGGTTTTGGGGAGTTTTGTCATTTGGTTGGTTGGTTATTTGTCATGGGGGTGTTGTAGGAATCATGAGTGAGCGGATAAAGAAATTGAAAAGTAAGGGTGTTAATTAACTGATCAGAATAGTGAATTATGACAATTGCTTACACTAGTTTCCCTTAAAGACAGGTACCATTTTATAGGAGAAAAAAATGACTGATATAAATAATATTTTATAAAATTATGTGTATGTATGCTCTTTCCTGTAAAGTTACAAAATTTCACTATTGATATAGATCATTTCTAGAAATTTATATGTTAAAATTACATAAATTACATTATATACTATTTGCACTGTTTTATAAAAACTTGGATCTTCATAAGTTTTATAAGTTCCAGCATTTTCCATCACGCACTTATGAAGGTCTATGCTTGAACAGGAACAATCACCATAAAAGTAAACCAACAATCAACTAACCAACCACTATTTGAAAAATTTCATAAAAGGGATTAAAAGGAAATTATTGGTGAGAACTCATTCTCAAAAAGGACATCAAAGTTAAAGAACAAAATTAGTTGAGCAGTCTACAATCTACAACCCTCCTTTGAAAAAAGGTAGTGTTTACTATAATGTGAAGGACAGACACAAAAAAAGAAGTTTTCATTTCAGTTTCATTAAATTGAATGGTGAAAAATTTACTTCAGCCACAGCAAACTCTCCACCACCTTTGCAAACAGTACTGTGAGTGCCCCCGTGTGACGTTCGAGACCTGCTCTTGGAAGCCTTGCCTAACCTCTTCCCCCAGAACAGACTGTCATTCTCGTGTCTTACACTTCAACAGTGTCCTATACATATCTGTGTTATGATTATCACACTAATACTGCACTCATTCCTGTGAACATCTACTCTTTGCAGCTAGATTAGGAATTCTTTGCCAGTAGGCAATGTTACATTTCCAGCTCTATCAATATTTGTTTTAGCACAGTATCTAGCAGAGTAAATGCTAGCAGTCAGTAAATGCTTTTTGAATAGAGAACGACATGACGTACTGACAGTGATATTAACATAAGTTCATAAAATAGCATGACTCAAACTTCAAATTCTGTATGTAGAAGCCAGAAAATCAACTCCACTGGTTTTTATGTGAAAAGAGGAGACATTTTTACAACTTTCACAATAATTACCTATGGATTGGCGGTGAATTAAGTTCTACTACTATATAAAAGCTAATGAGTGTTTATTTTTTCAAAACATTGTAATCTTATTTCATATTATTTAGTATACCTTTGTAATAACCACCTTCTAGGACATTTATTTGGTCACATGCCTCTCCCTCTGAGAGTGAGTTGTACGCGCTGCATCTACTCTTCTACCATAAAGATGGAGCCGGAAATGTTCTAAGAGACCTTAGTTCCATTAGCCACAGGTGACAGAACCAGATAGACCCTTGCCTCAAATCGCGTTTTCCCCAGGGGTTTAAAGGGTCACAGAACCATGGGTGAACATACGAGTTTAAGAGTTAGAGACTTGTTCAGCTTGCACAGTGGTAAAAGACAACACGCAGAGAGAGAAAAATGAAGTGGGCAAATAGGGAGAAGCAGAGAGACCGTGCTGCCCCAGGGTGGTGCAAAACAGCTGCCTGAGTTACTGTTGAGTTTCCAGTTCCTGGTCCCCCTCCCCGCCACGAAGCCTGGCTGCACTTCTGTCTTTAGGTACTGTGAAACCCCCAGAATCCTTGCCATGAACATTAATTCCCTTTTTTTTTTTGAGTTAGTTTGAATGTGGTTTTTAGCACTTACAAACCAAAGAAATTTGATTTTAAAAACCTCAGAAATGAAAAGGTCATGAAGGAATAACAAAATGTCTGTTAACCAAAGGAAGGGGGAAAAAGCCTTGTTTTAAAAAAGGCTGTTACATTGGTATCTTCAGGCAATCCTCGGCATAAGAAAATGAAAAATACTCACCACCCATAACAGGTTCAAACAACATCCTATAAATCCAACTTCAGCATAGTTGTGAGTCAGTATGAATAAAATTCTATGTCAAAGTTCAGAAACAAATGAGAGATTAAGGGATAGGGAATCTCTTAGAGCTTTCAGAACAAATAATGTTTTACAGTTATTGTAGATATTTTATTTATTGTTGACACTACTACAGATGCTCCCCATTTCCCTCTCCTTTGCCCCCCTCACCTAGAACAAATTGTTTTTTAAGAAAAATAATATTACTTCCTATAATCTTGACCAAAAAGGGGTTGGAGATATGTTTTTATCTGGTAATAACAGCCAGTACTAACAAATGGGCCTAAATATCATTGCAGTTTACCCCATCCATCTACATCATTTCTCTTAAAAACATGCCACTTCAGAGTCCTTAACTAAAATACTCAGCACAGAAAACAGTGACCAATGTGAGTAAAACAGTGACCAACAGAACAGTCATTACATGGCACTAGCTTACAAGACTGATATATTAGGCTTTCTATTTTATTTTGATGATTTGTAAGAAGTTTCCTTTTTCAACTCAAACTATAAAAACTGCTTCTTTAGTAAGTTTTCAAATGACCAGTGAAAAAGAATGAATACCAGTAACTTGTATAGTTCCTTCATTCAAAACAAGGCAAATTTACATTTATAAGAAAAACTGACTAGTTTGCTTCACATAATCAAAATTTAGGAAGACTAGGAAAATCTAGAAATGTAACAGCAAGTTCAGAGATAAAAAAAAAACCAAAGTACTATCAAATTCTGGTATTTGAAAAAAGGAGGCAGACATTAAATTTAGGGTGAAAGGAAAGTTTTATGAAAAATTCAACAGTGATTGCCATACAACTTTTTCTTTTGTTTTTATTTATTTTAGAGAGAGAGGAAGGAGAGAGAAAAACATCAATCTGCTGACCACCCTCTGCCTTAAGCGCCCCAACAAGGGATTGAACCCACAAACTTTTTTTTTACACATGTCAGGGCCTGGGTTTTACCTCCCCACACCAAGTGGGAGGTGAGCTGAGGCTCCCGGTGACTCTGGGCACCGAATCTCACCCACAGTCACGGAGAGAGCCACAGGTGATTTTCAACCAATGCCGAAGAACCCACAAACTTTCAATGTATGAGATGACACTCCAACTGAGCTACCCAGCCAGGGCCATAAAAAAGATTTTAAGTAAATAAGTCTCAATTATTTATCATAATGAAAGAAGGTAGAGGCATTGATAATTTGTAATGACTTACATTGCCCCTAGAACGTTTACTGAAATTACATTTGATTATAAGTCTCCAATATTTTGAGAACTTTATTTATTTATTCATTTTTACTTTTTATGATTATTCTCATCTATTTGTCAGTTACAGCTGACATTTATATTATTTTATATTAGTTTTAGGTGTATAGCATGGTGGTTAGGCACTTATATAATTTACAAAATAATCCCCCTAATAAATCTAGTACCCATTTGGCGCCAAAAATATTTATTACACTATTATTGACTACATTCCCTATGTTGCACTTTAAATGCCTGTTACTATTTGGTAACTACCAATCTGTACTTCTCAATACCTTCACCTTTTTTGCCCATTCCCCCAAACCCCTCTTCTGAGAATTTATTTTAAACCAAAGTGAAGGGGTACTGTGCAGGTTTGGCTCAGACAGTTGTTGGTAAGTTTTCCAATTTCCCCCATTCTGCCCCCTTGTTCAATCTTTCTCTATAACGTGCTTCTGTTTATCTCCCAAATGAATAAAAAGCACAATCTTCACAGACCTATCACCCTCACACTTTACCAGAAAATAGGAAAGGCTGGCTAAATGCTATAGTACAGGCTACGTGAAGATTAAGAAAAAATAAAGGGCATCCCTAGAGTTTAAACAGTGCTATTAAGAAGAAATTTGGGCTGAAATTTAAATAACTAGTTAAGGAGTGCTAATCATCATTAATGCCAATGTCAAATTTGTGACAGAACACCAAATGCTGGAGTTACTACAGAGAAAGGTGGATGGTCAACCTGCCATGGCGTCTCAGGGCTGGGAATGGCCCTGGCTGGGGTGGCTCAGTTGGTGGGAACGTCATCCTGTACACCGAACGGGTCGGGAGCATGTGACTACGGTTTGGGTTCAATCCCCAGTTGGGGTGTGTATGGGAGGCAAACAATTGATGTTTCTCTTTCACATCCGATGTCTCTCTCTTTCAAATTAATAAACATTTTTAAAAAATTTTTAAAGAGCTAGGAATGTATCTGTCATTTTAAAACCCCAAGTTAGTTGGTTTGTTCATTCATTCATTAATTTTACACTAGTAGGTGGGGGACACAGATACACAAATTAAAACATTCTAAGGGCAATAATAGCTATAGTAGGTTATTTATTGAACTTCACTAAGTGTCAGTCATTGTTCTAAGTGCTTTATTTGTATTAACAAATTTAAGCTTCATAACAATCTTATGAAGACATAATAACAAAACCAGATTTCAATCCCAGAGAATATGGTGAGAAGCAGGTTTCTCACTTTTAGAGGAAGGGGTGAGGCTGAAAGGAAACATGTGGCACTCAAGCCATGTCAAATACATCAGTATGAACTCATGTTTAGCTTCACATAAGGATGGATAGACAGAAAAGTAATTATGTGTTTGAATGTATGGGTTAGTACATACTTCCCAAATCTGTGCACTGAGAGGGCCTAGAATCAATGACACCCCAGCTGCAATCCCCCACTGCCTAGATCTTGGTTTCTAGTATCATTCTCTAATAAAATTACCCAGGGATCATTGGAGAAATGGTTGTAGGTATGAGGTACAGAATATACAAAATGAGCCCAGAACATCTTGTAGTGTTAAAAAGTAAGGAAGTGCTCAGAAAGCAAAATAATGAGGTATGTCCTGTTAGTCAGAGGAGCCAGCATGAAAGATGTAGAACAATTTGAGTAACAAAATATTGGATAAATAAAGTAGTATAGAATTATACCCACAGTTATAAAATGAACACCTATGAGTCCATACTGATATTAACAAATGATTTAATAACTGAGAAGAGAAAAATTTCCCTTACAGAAATTCCAAATAATTTTGTAGATAACCCCTCTTTAAACAGTTAAAATTTGACTCGCCACCTAGTGACTGAATGGTCTGCCCTTAGTAATTTCTTTCCAAAAAGCAAAATATGGGAAAACTTTACAGAAGAGAAAGCTGGCAAATACTACCTCAGTCAGGTGATAGAGGTTAACAGTATCAGTGAAAATCATATTGATAATATGTACCCTTGATGTAATATAATAAGAATGGTGTTTTACATCAGTGGTCATCTTCCCTAAAACCAATAACCCCAGTCTAACTCTGATGTGGCTCAGTTGGGTTGGGTGTCACCATGCAAACCAAAACGTCTCCAGTTTGATTACGGGTCAGGGCACATGCCTGGGTTACAGGTTTGGTCTCCGGTCAGGCTGCAGACAAGAGGCAACTGATCAATGTTTCTCTTTCACATCCGTGTTTCTCTCCCTCTCTTTCCCCCTCCCTTATCCTCTCTCTACATACAAATAAATCAAATCTTTTAGGAAGGAAGGGAGGGAGGAAAGAGAAAAACCCAAATTGAGGGACATTCTATAAAATATCTGACCTATATTCCTCAAAACTTTCAAGGTAATCAAAACAAGGAAAATCTGAGAAGCTGTCATAACCCAGAGGAGCCAAAGGGAACATGACAACTAAATGTACTGTGATATTCTGGATGGGATCCTGGAACCCAAAACAGACATTAGGTAAAAACTAATAAAATCCAAATAAAGTATGGGCTTCCGTTAATAGCAATGTTCCGATGTTGGTTTCTTGGTTGTGACAAATGTAACATAGAAATGTCAGACACTGCCTTGGCTGAAGTGGCTCAGTGGATTAAGTGCCGACCTGCAAGCCCAGAGGTCACTGTGTTCGATTCCTCATCAGGGCACATGCCTGGATTGCAGGCCAGATCCCCAGTTAGGGGCATGCAAGAGGCAACTGATTGATGTATCTCTCTTACCTCGATGTTTCTCTTCCTCTCTTTCTCCTTTCCTTCCCTTTCTCTAAAAGTAAATAAATAAAACCTTAAAAAAATACCAGATATTAACAGTAGAGGAAAGTGGATGCAGGGTATATGGTAACTTGCTGCAACTTTTCTGTAAATTAAAACTATTATAAGGTTAAGTTTATGTAGGGGCCCAGCGGCCATAAGGGGTTAAGGAGGGGGTTTCTCACCACGGGAGTGGTGATAGAAACCTGGTTTCTAGCCTCAAGGCCGTTCTGGGTCCAGACTGCCTCCCAACTGCTGATTATCTGGTTGTTCCCATGCGCAGGGGGAAGGCATAGCCTTCTTTGCAGGTGCAAGGAAGTATGTGTTATGAGAACCTTGTCCTGTGGGAATTTGTAAGCTTCATCTCAAGGACATGACTATTATACGCCCTGTAGCTCTTGAGGCGCTGTGTTTAAAAGCTTTGGTCTCCCTCAATAAACTCGCCATTACCAGCTGAGTTTTGGTCCTCTCCATTATTATTATTATTAATCAATAATAATATCATCCCTCACCCTGACTTACGACCCCCTGCCGCAGCGGGCTGCGACAAGTTTATAATAATAATAACGATGATGATAATAATAATAATAAAGTTGTTGCCTTAACTAGACTGATTTTAGTCCTTTAAGTCATGTATAGTGGATTGGACCAAAATAGAAATATAGTTAGTACTGTGCAAAACAATCTCAACATTGATGAATAGTTTATAATATTATACATGTAAGTACACATTTCATAGGTATACATTTTTATTCCTTCATTGGTAAGCACTTTAGAAGCAAATAAATTCTCCTCTAGCAGGAGGCCACTCAAATTTTGGACAAAACAAAACTGTGGTACTAATTACATTAATGAAAATTCCCCCTGGTTTTTGAGTCTACAAAATTTAAATAGTTTTAGGTGAAACATATTTATAGTATATTACTGAAACATCTCCTCATAATTTCAGAAGGAGAAAAATGTAACTATACATATTCTCAGAAAGTACATTGGATAATTCATTAATAACAATATACTATAGTGGAAAATTCACAATAACTTGGGTCCATAATGGTTGGTCACTGTTCAAGAAATTTGGAAACTTCAAGAAACAAATAAAAACCAACTTCACTAACATTTGTAACTACCTTGAATGTATTTAAAAACAAACCAAAAACCTCTTGTAACACAGTAAAATGTCTGACCTCTCTAACTCCATCATGTTCAAGCCAGCTTTGTTCCCATAGCCATCAGGCTAATAGCTTCTTGCATAAAGACGTGCTAATCATTAGAGGAATTTTACAAAAACAGCCCCTTTACCAGAAGGTGCCTCTTCCTAGGAGAAAAGGGAAGTGTGTATTGTTTATCAAAGATTAGCAGGAACCTCAGGACCAGATGCACATCAACTAGGAGCAACAGACTAAGCACAATTTCCTCAGACCCCTTTGGTGGTCTGTGCTAGTCAGTCACCTCTTGCCCCACCCACTGCCCACTTCCCTCAATATAAAAGCCTGAACTCTGTACTTTCTTAAGATGGATTTGAGGTACCTCTAAGTCTTCCATTTTCTCATTTGGCACCTTCTTGATCAATAACCTTTCCGTATTCCAAACCCTCATATTTTGAGTCTTGGCCTTTCAAAGTGTGGGCACCCAGATTTCTTACAAATCATACGAAAAAGACAGCCCAAGAAAAATGTATAAAGCAAAAGCACAGTGAAATCACTGAAGAGATAACAACAATGCCCATATATAAGAGAAGATGAAGGGAAATAAAATAGAAATGTCATTTCATACCAATCAGACTAGAAAAAATCAAAGAGTCTGACAACACTAACTGCTGGTAAGGTTAGGGAAAAATAGACCTTATTTGTCAATATCCTATAAATATCTTGTAAAGGAAAAAAATGCTTATATCCTAAGATGCAGGAATTTGACAATAGGTATATGACCCAGAGAAATTCTGGCATGTTGCTTCAGGAGATACAAAGACACTGTTCATAAGACACTGTTTACAACAGATAAGAAATAAAAACTATCTAAATGCCCATCAACAGAGGAAATAAAAAATTAAAGTATATTCACTGAATGGAATATTACATACCAGTCAAAATGAATGAACTAGACCTATAGGCCCAAAAGATGGGGGGGATAAAATTTAAAAAGCAAGTTTCAAAATATGTATACCATGACACAATCAGCTACTTAATTAATAGCTACTTAAATTAACCAATACATTTTTTAAAAAGTTCCTGGCACAGTTTTAAACTCATTTACTTTTTACAACAACCTTTTGAGATACACACTACCATTATCCCCATTTAACAGATGAGGACAAGGAGGCATAGAAAGATTTAAAAACTTTCCTAAGGTCTCAAAACTATTCAGCAGCAGAATAAAGATTTAAACCAAGGACGTATGGTTCCAAAGTTTACACTCTTCAAAAGCATCTAAAGATGTCATGTACTGTTTATATACATAGTTTATTAAAAGGTAAACTGTAAGGATACCCATCAAACTTATCATAACAATTTCCCCTGGGAGAGAACATGAGGAGGAGGGAGAGAGGGCGAAACTAGAGAGAACAAAAGAGACTTTAACTTGATCAGCCAATGTTCAAGTGCAGTATAAAGTTATACGCAGATTTTTTAGAATTCAGCATGATAAGCATAATATACATATTTCTTTTTTATTAAACATGTATCTGAAGCAAAAATGAAAAAACGTTAACATTCTGTATGGTGGGTATGTGCATGTTTACTATTTTTATAATTTTCTGTATTTTTAAAACTTTTCAAAAATAAAAATGTCTTATCTATAAGAGAATATTCCAACAAAGATAAAAAGAAATTTTTCTTTTTTAAATTAAATTTATTAGGCTGACATTGGTTAATAAGATCAGACAGGTTTCAAGTGTGTACTTCTATGACATAGAAATAAAAAGAAATTAAAGAAATTTCCAATCTCCATACTTGATCTTTTATTTGGAAACAAAAACAGCTAACCTGTTAGTTTATGTATGCATATACACTAACATACATATGGAAAATGTATTTTTACATGGATCTAAAGAGATACTAAAAGTATATTAGAAACATCATTTCTTACACATTTTGATGACAATATTCTCAGTGAAAATAGCACCAGCAGGAAAACTCCCTTGATGTCTCTACCTTGTTTTTCTTGATAACTTGTCTCTTCTCTGTTCTTTCTACTCATTTGCTTTTTAAAAAGAGGAAGAAGAAGGTACCAAGAAACTGTCAAACACTTTACAAATAACAACAATATCCACAGATAAACACATATGCAGCCTTTGTGAATATAAGATGTCCCAACATACAAGCATGTAATGTCTCAAAATGTACTTATAAATTGGTTATTAGGAACTGAGAACACATCTTCCCATAAAGAAAGTTAGAAGTGGATATCTGTACGCCAGGAGAAAGATACTGCCTAAAGAGCCAGGCTATGAGCAGTAAAACAGGAAAAGCAGAGTACATAACATGGCCTGATAGCCCAAAGGAAAAAAAGTATTCTCAACCACAATTTGAGGACAGAAATCATGTCTCATTCACCTTTGTATCCTCAGTGACTGGCAAAGTACAGCTGACCCTTGAACAACAACAGGTGTGAACTGAACAGGGCCATTTATACAGAGATTTTTTTTCAATACATACTGTAAATGTATTTTCTCTGCCTTATGATTATCTTAATAACATTCTTTTCTTACTATACTAGAAGAATACAGTATACCATACATATAATACATAAAATATGTGTTAACTATGATATTGGTAAGGCTTCAGGTCAACAGTGGGCTATTAGTAGTTGGGTTTTGGGAATCAAAACAATACATAGATTTTTGATTACGCAAGGGATCTAATTCCCTAACCCCCATGTTGTTCAGAGTCAACTGTACCTGGCACCTTATAAACATTCAAAAACTGCTGCTACTGAGTGATGAAATAATGAGAAAAAGACTGAATCACGCGATCCACCAATAGGTGGCACTGTCAATACAGAACAGTTTGGGTGTAAGACCCAAACAGAAGAGAGATTGGAATGTAACAATGTGCATTGATTAACACCAGCATCCACATACTTAAAACTATTACCAGGTTTGTGCTATTAACTAGGAGAATGTCGTCACCTAAATTATTAGCTGTTTCCATTATTGAATATTGCATAAGCACCATATTTTGAGTTATTTTTGCTAAAATGAATCTTAAGATAATTTCTCTATTGAAGCAGTAGTCAGGTGGGATTTTTAGGATTTTCTCCAATGACCCTAAAAAGTATGTTAATGTCATTTTTGTGATTATTAGAGTAATATTTAAGAGACAGAACATAGACAATAATAAATACTACAATAAAA
Organism: Carollia perspicillata; assembly: GCA_004027735.1. Taxonomy (NCBI): domain Eukaryota; kingdom Metazoa; phylum Chordata; class Mammalia; order Chiroptera; family Phyllostomidae; genus Carollia; species Carollia perspicillata. The sequence goes on from PVKM010033851.1 coordinate 13,598, forward strand.
ATTACCTATAATCCTATCATCCATAGATAATCTTTTAATATTTTATGTATTTCCTGCCATTCATTTTGTCACACATGTGATGTCATAAATAATAACATAGTATATATTTCCTTACATTCTGATTTTTCTCTCAACATACTGGACTTTCTCAGGTCAATAAATATTTTTAATATATGACTTTTTAAAAAAGATTTTATTTATTTATCTTTAGAGGGGGAAGGGAAGGAGAGAGGGAGAGAAATATCAATGGTTGCCCCTCAAGTGTCCCTGCTGGGGACTGGCCTGCAACCCAGGCATGTGCCCTGATTGGGAATCAAACCGCGATCCTCTAGCTCGCAGGCCTGCGCTCCATCCACTGAGCTACACCAGCCAGGGCTATATGACTTTTAATTACTGCATCCATCACATGGATTATCATTAATTTCACTATCCCTCTATTATATGGCATTTTGACTGTACAAGATTTCACTGTTATAGTAACACACTACATAAATTAACCCTTCCCTATGTATAAAGTTCTACACTGCTATTTTAGGATTCAAAGTGCTAACTATGATATACAGTAATAAAGTATGGAGTGCCTGACTTTCCTCTAACCCACAAATTCTACCCAGCAATAATCAAGGGCATTAAAAAAACAAACAAAGCAGCATAGAAAGGAAGAATTTTTGTCAACTTTTCTCCAGTCATTCTCTTCTTCCACATCTGGTAGGAAAGAAGAAAGTCCCAAAAAGTCTCTGACATCAGAGAGGAAAAGAGAAACAAGTCAATTTTCCCGCTAAAGCCACTTCTGTTTTCCACTTAGAATAATAAACCATCAATTTAAATAGGAATAGCACAGACTGATAATATATCAAAATCTCTCTCTCTGTATCAGTGTTTAAATTTAGGCTTTCACAGTAAGTGGACTTCTTAGAAAAAAAGCAAACAAAAAAGATAATGTAACTAATGTCATTTAATAAAATAATTTTTCTTTTACAATTCTATGATTTTTGTTATTGTTTGAATAAATTAATAAATGTCATAAACTTGATCTCTTCCTTCCTATAGCCTCCTAATTATTCCAAATATTAAAACTATAATATTTAGCCATAAATAGGCCAACAGCTCCAGAAGCTTAAGAATCAATAACTATTTAAGCCAGTGGTAATTCATGCAGAAAAGTTCAGAACAAATCAGCATCAGCTTCCTGGCACTACTCGCACAATTGGAAAATGTATATCGCTTCACCAATTTTCAAAAGTGTGAATTTGTGTACATAAATTCAAATCTCAGGACAAAAGTTACTCATATTTATTCCCAGTATGGGCTTGTGTCAAGATCCGTTAACTCCACTAACAAGTACATTCTTATAAAATTCCACAATGAGGTAGGTCTGTTTAATCATTCAGAAAAAGAAAATTATGTAACATAGTATATATAATGATGATGGTGATGATGATATATGCTATTCTAAACTCCTACTGAGAGCTGCTATTTAAAAGGAAATTGTGAAAATGATGTAAAAGTTGCCCAAACTGTTTAATTCTGGCCGAAATAAAACAAAGTTCTTATAAAAGAAGCCAAATACAATCTTTTATTTTATTGTAAGTTCAGTGTTCAAATGGCTTAGAAATTCTGTGTACGTAAGTTTCAAAAACTGAATCCCAGAACTAACTACTCTAAACATAAACAGAATAATTTGCCCAAGAGTCCTTATTTATTACCTAATCTGAGGTCTCCCAGAGACTGATTTTTACAATAACATCAACTACAATAGATTAGTGTAACCTGGGCTACACTGTTTACAGGTGTCTCCGCCTCTTTCCACCAAGACTAGAGCAATCGGAAAATAGAAAGAGACTATAAACACCAATTAACAGCTTGTAATCTTGCAAAATTGCTTTTTTAGATTTGGGCTACAATTTTCATCAATGTAGAATACATTTTCAAGACTAACATATTCACGGAGTAACACAATTTCTGCCCTCACGGATCTCTAGATGGCTGACACGCGTTTTCTCCCTAAATAAATACAAGCCTGTTGAAAGATAGCCTTTCCTGCTGTTGCAAACAAGAAATAACTGTCCTATAAAACAAAAACCCTTCTCTACGGCTCCAGGCGTAACCATACATTTGCATTAAAAGCACACTCAGACAATAACAAAAACCTTCCCGCATATCCGTCATTTAAAAGCACGATAATGAAAAGCTGTCGC
>PVKM010033852.1:0-15731 GCA_004027735.1 Carollia perspicillata
AGACAGGAAGTAAACAATTCTTATTGCTAATGTTTGCCCGCCCAAGTGTAGAGAGTAAGTGGGGCCAGACACGAGGAGCTCCAAAAAAACTGGGAAAAAGCGAAATGGGGCCAGCTATAAAAATAGCGTCCTGGGATAGGTTAGAGGCGCACGGAGCCTCACGTCGGGCTACAGTGCACCGCCTGATCCCATCCCTTTATGTGTTGCAGTAGTTTGCTGTGGCTGCTGTAACGGTGCACTGCAGACTGGACGGCTGAGAGCAACGGGGATTTATTGCCTCGTAGCGTGGAGGCCAGAAGTAGGAAATCAAGATGACAGCACGGCCGTGCTCTCTCTGAAACGTTCGGGGAATCCCGCCCTGGCTCTTCCTGGCTCCTGGCGTTTGCTGCAATCTCTGGAAAACCCGGCCCTCTGCCTTGTCACCTGGCATCCTCCCTGTGTCGCTTTTTCTTCACATGGCTGTTTTCTTGTAAGGACACTGGTCCTCTTGGATTAGGAGCCCAGCCATTATGACCTTATTTTATTAATTATAACTGCAACAACTTTATTTTGAAAAAAGTCACATTCCGAGGTGGTCAGGGCGTCAACATGTCTGTTTTGGGGGAGGACACAATTCCACAAGTAACATTTTGCCCACTGAAACATGGCAGAGATAAGATTTTAAAATCATGGGCTTTCTGCTCCTGTTCCTTTTTCTTGTTTTTCCCTCCCTCCATCCCTCCTTTCGCTTCTTCCTTCTTGTTTGCCTCGCCATGGAATCTTTGTAAGGAATAAGAACATAACTAGGAGAAGCTACGTTGATGCACTCAAGAAAAGGTACAGCAATACTCAGAAACAAAATTCCCAGAGAGGAAGGCTGTGTGCCTGTGCAGGGGAAACCTCTGAAGACGGAAGCTAGCACAGGCGGAATTTTGAAGGAGGAAAAAGAAGATTTTGAAGTATAACTGGCAGCATAGCTAAAGATGACTTTCAGATATTTGCTCTGTCGCCGAGAGTAGCCCATCTGCAGGTCAGAGAGCACCTTGAGTTCACATCTGTATTGCACTTGATGGTTTGGGGTTGTGTCTGTCTTTCGCTCCGCTGTGTCACTGTGTTGAGGTGGCTCTGTGGAGGGAGGGAACAGCCAATTTTGTTTGTGCTGCATGGAGTATTGACCTGATGGGGATCCTTCAGCGACAGAGGCACAATAACAAAGGAAAGAAGCAAACATTGGCAGTGTCCACATAAGCACAGCCCACAGGAAAAGGAAAAAACGAACTTGTCTGGTGGCTTTTAATATTTAGCTCCCCTGGCAAGGCACTCCCTGTGATAGACAACCCTGTCTTACAATTTCTGAGCTGATAATGACTCCTTGACGTCACCCAAGGAAGCCCACCTACTCTGCTCCTGTGCTCACTAAGCCAGCTTCTTGTTGTAGTTAAATTTACTCCTTCAAGGAGAGAATGTCTAGTAACATTGACAAAAATATTCACATCCAGAGCCTGGTAAGCTTTTTTCTGTAAAGGGCAAGGCAGCAAATGTTTCAGGCGATGTGGTCCTTAGTGTTGCTGCAGCCGCTAGTGGCCTTACTCTCGCGATGGCCAACAGTGAGGGCGTGCTCCAGTGCAGCTCCACTTACAGAAACGGGCGCCAGGAGGCGCTGGCCCACCAGCCATCGTTTGCATGTCTAGTCCTAGACCGTGGCACCATACAAGTGGTTTTTGTATTTTTAGTAAAAATTTGAATGTCCCTTTTATACATAAATGCCGGTTGGTTTTGTCAATGCACACTGCCTCCGAGAAGCACTTTCACGTTCTCCGAGAAGAAAGTGGGAGAAGCACTCACACTTTCCAGCCCTTGGTTTGGTTTCCTAACCTTTGAACTTTGCTGCTAAACATTATCCCAAAAGCTGAGACCTTGGTCATAAGGCAGCGGTTACATGGTTTTGATGATGATGATGATGATGAGTAAGGAGAGGGCTTGGCGCAAAGGAGCCTAGAGCACTCACAGGCTCTTGGAACCCGGTGTAGTTTGCATAATGTCTTTAAAGATATATAGTGACATTAAGCATTTATTATCCATGTGTCTATCTAAACCATCTTGAACCTGTTTATGTTTTGGTTTTACAGCTAGTTCAAGATATGAATGCTATGCTTGCTTCTGGATAAGAAGCCCCTCTTGTTAATTTAGAGGCTATTTTTATTACAGCCGGAGGTTATGCAACTGAGAGATGCGCTGGTTTGATGGTTCCCGAAAGCTCTGAAGGGAAGAGCATTCCCAGGGTGTCTTTTGGAAGAAGGGAGTTTGGGTGCCTTACATAGCACCTTACTCCAAAATTACATTCCACAGGGATTCTTCCAGCATTTTTAACTACCAACACTTGCTAAAAAATTCTTGCACAGGATCTTCAATAAAACTGGTAACAGATTCACTGGACTGCTAGTAGACCTTTACATTTTTCCTGTAGCATTTAACATCATGTCACACGTTATCTTCTTTATTTGCATTTTTTAATTTGGCTCCCTCATCTAGGATGTAAGTTCTGTGAAGGCAAAGACTTTGTTTAGCCCCGACCACTAGAATAGTCCCTGATGCATAGCAGGTCTCCTGTACACATTGTCAAATAAGGTAGTGACATGTGAAGACCTGAAGCCCAGCCCAAGCCTGGAGCTGCCTCTGTGATTCCTCTTCTCTTATCCGATGCCAAATTTGAGGGGTCTCTGTGGAGCCCTCTCTGGGCTGTGGGGTACATTTTGATTGGTCTAGAGCTTTGGTATAAAGTTCCTATGTGCTTTACCTCATTAGGGTCCTCTCAACCGTCCTGTGAGGTCAGTAGAGCATGTATGATTATTTCCAATTTGCAGAGGAGAAGAGACTCAGAGGAGATAACAGACTTGCTCCCAATCACGTTGGTGGAAAATGGTGAAGCCTCAGATCTGAAACTGAGCTCCAAATAACTGCACGAGCGGTTTCAGACTGTTTTGGCTGCAACGAATGGGAAGAAGTGAATTCTAAATTATAGCCCAGAAAACACACATACACACACACTTAAAGCAGAGATTTTCCAAAATGCTCTTACTAATGTAATATACTCTGATATTTTTATTCTATTTAATTTTAAAACTTCTACTTGCAGTCACAGACGGAAAAACAGTGTTGTCAACCATCCATATTTTCTTGCATAATTTCCCCTTTCATATCATCTTTTCTCTCCATTTTGGAAATGAGATGGTAATTGCCTTCTCCTGCAGGGCTTCCTTGTCTCCCCTCGGCTAGCCAGTCTGGAGAGTGGGGCAGCTCCTTCGTGCCAGGACAGCCAGGAGGCTGTCTGAGAGCAAATGGAGAGCTTTTACGGGGACAAAGTGGGAGAGAAAATCACATCTGAAGGCCTGGCCACTTCGGGCAGGAAACAGTTAAGAGACCACTTGATGCCTTGAGCTGCCAAGACCACCACAATGTTCGTACCAAGATTAGACAGAGTGCAGATGTGAAGTAACTAGAGTCCTTCAGAGGAAGATAGCGACGACATAAATTAACCTTGTCTAGGGCCTGACAAAAGGGACCACACACTTTTTGAAGTCTTAAAGAGTGAAGTCTTTTTTTTTTTTTTTTTGCGGACTCTCCAAGGTTAGATACCTTTATCCAACAGAACAAGTTCAATTAGAGGCAGTTGTTTCCAGGGAAGGGAAGTGAGCCCAGTCGGGGCTAGCAGGGTGACTGCACAGAAAATAAACGAAGGAGCCTGCAAAACAGCTGAGGTTTCCTTGCGTTCTCCTCAGCTGATAAGATTCCCTTCACCCCTCGAGATTACTTTTTCTATTTTCCTGAAACTGGAGAAACAAAGAGGTAAAAACATTCCAGACTCCTGATATTCCCAGTTTGGCAGGATGTTGGCCACAGCTTGCTTTGAAGCTGCCTGTTCTGGTGGTGAGGTTCTGCCACGCCCAGCTGCTGGGGACTGGGCCTCAGTGACTGCTCACTCTGGTGGCAGTGCCACAGGAGCAGCCATCTAGGACGTGAGTGTGTCTCCTCAGTGGGTATTTAACCCGAGGCTTTAAAGAGGTTCTTGGTGCTACAGTTCCCAAATGATAAGCTCTCTACTCAGGGGAGGCCCAGCTGGGGTGAGATTTGAGCCAGAGATCACTTTGCTAGGACTGTCCCAGAAGAAGATGAGGGCTTTGGCACACCACTCATAAGGGCCTATGGGCCTACGTCCTGATTGAATGTATAAGAATCAGGGAAGGGGCGGGGACTGCACCTGGTGGGTAGCAGAGAGGAGGTAGGGTCTGGGTCAGATTCTCCTCCAGTCTATGGGAATGCCTGTCACCTGAGAAAGGAACCAGGGGATTTAGTGAGATTGAAGGTGAGGAATAGTGGGGGTCCAGGTACAGGAAGCTGCTCCGACTGAGGGGACTGGGTTGGCATGAGTCCCTAGCTGAATGTGCTGGGTTCCAGGGGCTGGGCCTGGGTCAGGGCAGATCTGGGTCTCAGCGCCATTTTATCCTGCCCTTGGGACAGCCCTCTCCCTGGCTCCTCTCAAAGAGGCTCTCCAACCCTTCACGGAGAGAAACAGATGAGCCCAGGGCGGCCCAGGGCTCACCATAGACCAGTGGAGGCTGTCTCATCTCCCAGGTAGGAGACCTATGTCCCCTCTTTTTTTCCAAGGCCAAGTTCATATCTGGGGGGATAGAGCCTGTGTTCTGGTGGTAGACCCTAAGGACCAGTAAAACAAGTCCCTACCATGAAACATCCCTTCTAAATTGCCTAGCATGCCACCTACAATTTAAACAGTGCTGGTAAAAAAAGTTAGTCCCCAGGGAGGTGTGAGGGAACTTTAATGGTTTATATCTTATTGCTCCCTCTGCTCATTTCCTCTAGCATCAGGCTGAGGTCCCTGTAGTTGAAGAGGTGGACGATGTTTTGGGGAAGGTTTATAGGATGGGAATACGGGCCTTTTCTGGAAAAAGCAATCCGGAGTGAAGTAGGTTGTGGGGTCTTTGGTGAGCGTGTGTGTTTGTGGGGGTGAGAGTGGTCCAGAGGGGAGTTGAGGAAAGTCAGGATGTAGGAGAACCCAGGGAAAGGGATGGATGAAGAAGGGTCAACAGACCAATCTCAGAAAATGTCCCTAAGGCTTACCTAGCCCGTCTATTCCTCCAGTTTCTAAAGCCACGCCCTGTGTTGCGTTAGGTTCCTTCTCTGTGCGGTGCTCTAGCTCGGGGCAGAAGCAGAGCCCCGCCCTGACCTCCAGCCCGAGTCCAGGGGAGACCCCCCCTGGCAGTCCCGAGTGGACTTTACAGAGAGCCCCCCATGCAGCGCCACTTCTGATTCCCGTCTACATCACCCCCACCCAGCTTCGGAACACAGAAGGAACACGCCCAGAGACCGATTCGCCCTTGGGGTGGCGTGTGCACATTTTACACCTGCGTGTGTTCCAGGGACGTGGTTAGTGGGGCTCCTCCTGCCTGCAGTTTCCCCCCTTTCCAGACCATCAACAGGTGCCCTCTGAGTCATCCCCTCAAGGCTCAACCCAAAGGGTGTCCTTTTTGGAGCTTTTTCTTTCTGTCTTCATGTGACTCCTCCTGTGTAAACGCCTGGTAATACATGCCACAGTGGGTTATCATTGCTGATTTCTTAATTCTACCCACTTGACTTCGACTTTCCAGAGGTCATTTGTATCACTTCCAGCACATAGCAGAGTACTCGGCCCCTAGTAGGCGCTTAATAACCTTTTTTTTAACCCTCATCTTAGGACATTTTTTCATTGGTTTTAGAGAGAGGGGAAGGGAGGGAAAGAGAAGGAAATATCGATGTGAGAAAGAAACACCGATTGGCTACCTTCCCCCACATGCCCCAACCAGGCACTGCTGAACCCTCGACGTAGGTTTAGTTCCTAGGGGGATCAAGCCCACGACCCTGTGGTGCACAGGGGGATACTCCAACCAACTGAGTAACACCGGGCAGGGCTTAATAACCTTTTGGTGAATTGATTAGACTTAATATAAAATTACTTCCAAGGGACCACACCAATACCTGCAGTGGTTTTCCAGCCTGTGGATGGCCAGATAAGTGTTCAGCAGCAGAGAGAGAAAACACCTGGGTTAGAATAAGAGTGGGCACGAGTAAGTGGATATTCATTTCAGTTTGCCACGCAGAGCTAATTCCCCCTACTTATCAAGTCAAGTTCCCTTAATTTTTCTTTTAAACACTTTCTGAACTTGGCATCTGAAAAGGCAGGCTATTAATTTGGCATACGAAGAGCTGACATGCATTTCTGGGCCTGCTGAGTAGTGAAGGATTTTCAAGAAATAATAGAGTCTATACAATGGTTACAAATCGAATCCATACACTGAGACCCCATCTGGTTGTCTGCGATGACGCTGTGCAGCTGGGAGGCAGATGTGCTAGGTTGGTCTTTCCAGTGGCCCAGAGCTCTGGATGCTTGGGGCATTTTGACTTTGCATTTGAATTTCTGTCTTTGGATGGATCCAGATCCTCCCTGCTGAACCTCTCAAAGGGGGCTGTTTGTTCCCAAGGGCTGAGGCTGTTGGTGGGGCAATTCCTGAGAATGTGGGTCATGGTTTACGTAGATGTAAGTGTGGACTTTCAGTGCAAACTCCATGCTGCACCCAGTTTTTATCCTTAGTTGAGGGGAAAACTACCAGTGTTTCTTTTCCGTAGACCTTGAGGCCTTCCTCCCTCCCTCCCTCTGTTACCCTCTCTACCCACCTCTCTCTTTTGTTTACCTTTTATCATAAACTTTACGTATATATGCATATATACCCATATACCCCCCCCACACTATAATAATACCCCCATATTCCTGTCACCGGATTTAATAATTATGAACCTTTTGTTCAGCTCCTCGTATGACCTTCAGGTCACAGACTTAATGATTTCTCAGGTCCCTTCTAGCTCTAATGAGAGTTTTCCTTCATCTCATTTGTTTGTGAACTAACGGTTGTTTCGCCATTAAAAGGAGTATATAAGGGGGCACACGTTTATAAACTGCAGTGGTGGATCTAAAGGGTGAGCTGTATATGTGGGGGGGTGCTTTCTCCCCCCGTTATTATCAGTGCCCCAGAGCCGCCCACATGAAGAAACAATCTAAGGCGAAGGGCACCCTTGCTAGGCAAACGTCACTTCAAGACAGCTCTTAGCTGCTTTTTCCAGCAGGATGGCTGCTCCTAAGTCACTTTTATGTAGAAATTCTGGGGTTGCCATCAGCAGTGGTCAACATCCAGACGTCACAACCACTTCATCCTCATTGCTGATCTTTTCCCTTCATTTTTCATCCACCTGGTACTTTCTCGTAAGATGACTCTCCTTGCCTTGTTCCACAAAAGGGACGCCTTCATCTTGTTTGACTTTTCCCTTTTCTTTTCCTCCCTTTTCTTTGGGTCAAAGCAGCTATTATTGAACATTTGCAACTTAACAAAAGTAGACTAAGCAATTAAAGTTCTCTAATGTATTGGTGGTATTCAGAAAATGACTTTAATCTTTCTAGCTATTTGCATCATTAAAGTGCCTCTTCCTATGCAACTCAGCACTTTTTGTATCATCTTGATAGCTCCTAGTTTCTGTAAATAATGTCAGCATTCCTTGGAGAACTTGAAGAAAGGTGGGTGGAAGGTAATGCTTGTTTATCTTTTTAGCTATGACTCTTAGCCGAACATTCAGGTATCAGTATATCTGCCTAACACACATGGATTTGGGATGTGTACACATAGTGAGAATTTTCCGTGCAGTACATAATGGAGCAGAAGTACTTGGTATTCAACTCTAAAAATTGTCGAAAGATGTTTTCTATCTTCTCAAATTAGTGTTACTTGGGGAAATTGTTTGACATGCCAATTAATATGTATACTTTTTCAAAACAGTTCTGCCTTTTTTCCCCTTTAGAGTTTTGAGACGAAATGTCAAGTTCTCTGCAGCCAGACACTTTCCACAATTTTCCTGATTATTCCAATGAGTGCTATAAACCTCGCTCTCATGGCAGGTGCATTCCAATGGGCCATATGGCAGCCTCCTGCAACAGCCCTGTCACCGAGCCCTCCAGGAACTAACTGTATTGTTCTCGGGACACACACAGCCCACATTCAGACAGAAAACCTTGCCTGACTGCCAGACACCAAGGAATTTCACCAAAACAATTAATAATGGGGAGCATTGGGTAATATTATTGAGCCTCATGTTAGGAAAATGACCATCATTGATTAATTTACTTAATAAGTGTTAACCGAGACCTTACTTTGTGCCAGGAGCTATTGTTGGTGAGGGGGATCTAACAGTCAAACAGGACAAAAATTATAAAAACAAAACAAGTAACAAATGATGCAGATACTTTTGATAGAGCTAGGCAAAGGACTGAAATTAAGGGATGACGTGAGGGGCTGAATCGCCACTTTAGAGAACGGCCACTTTTGGGAATGGCCAATCTGAGGAAGAACTAGAATTGGAGATTGAATATCAAGAAGTAGCCTGACATGCAAATATCACCAAGTAGAAAATGCAAGTGTAGGCCACAGCATGTGCAAATGTCCGAAGGCAACACGGTGCCTGACATGTTTGAAGAACAGTGTGTTTGCAAGAGTGCGTGAGAGAGAAGAGGGAAGTCAGAGGAAAATTAGAGAGAGCTTCACAAAGCCAAGGTGGTAATTTTAAATTTTGTTCCCAGGGTAGTAAAAATAATTGGAAAACAGGATGCGAATCATTGTTTATGCTTATGGTTAGCAATGAGATAGGAAATAGACCACTGAGAGGAAGAACGAGAGCAAGAAGACACATTAGGCTGCAGCAATAAGCAGGCAAGAGGAGAAAAACGAGTGACTTTTGGAAGTAATTTAAACAGCGGTGGTTGGTGAGTCTGACATAGGCATTGAGGGAAGCAGAGGAATCCAGGGTAACTCCCAGATCTGGGGCTGAGGCGGCTGGTGAAGCAAGCAAGCAAGCGAACGGCTGAATTGTTGTGAGGTGGGCATTTTTATGGGGTCAGCTGCTTTGTAGACAACCAAGTAGAGACACAGAGGATGTATCCAGACTCCAGAGGCGTGCCCAAAGATGTAGACCCGGGGCCATTGCCATAGAGACTTATTTCAAGCCACGGGTCAAGTTGATGTCACTTAGTGAGTGCATAGAAAAAGAAGGCCCAACTTAAATTTGGGGGCATTCCAATATTTGGAGACCTATCAGTGGAAGGAGAAAGAGTAAATGTTCAGAAACTTTGATAGGAGAGAAGTCAGGGGCCTGTGATCTCACTGAAGATGAGAGAAAAAAACAATTTTTTCAAGAAAACGGTAACTGGGAACTGAGGACATCCCGATGCCACTGGAGTTCTTACTACTTATTGCCCCACTAGCCAAATCTGAAGCTCGTACTTCAACAAGGGGGCAAGTTTCTATCCCTCTCCTGCTTATGACCCAAATCCTCTTTGATTAGCTTTTATCTTTCCATTCTAGAAATATTCATTTTCTTCTGGCTTAAGCAAGACTGCTCTTGCCCTGTAGCTGGCTCTCAACCCACCTGTCTCAGAGGTGCACCTTCCCTGCAGCAAGCACTCCTTCCCAGCTTGTCCTTGTCCCACGGGAAGGGCCTGACACTGGAGAGGGCATGCTCAAGGGAAGAGGAGAAGAGTGAAGATTAACATAGCAAGTGTGAGCACCCTCGGGGGGTGACACACTGCACTGGGACTGTGCATTTTTCCAAATAAAGTTCTCTTTTTGCTATTTCTTAGAGATAGGCTTTGAAATAACTCTAGGGAGAATAAAGAGAAGCTCACCATTTCTTTGGGAAAAATGAAGGCTCAGAGCTATTTGATTTCGCAATCCATAAGGAAGCATGAGAGGAATCAAAGTAATGTCTGAAGGGCCATGGACTCCTATGCTTCACAAAAGCTACAGGAGCACATCTTATCATCAACCTCTACTAGTTCTTGTTTGCTGCATAATATACGTATTGCCTCTGAAACTCAGCGGCTTAGTGCAATGAGTGTTTATGACCTCACGGTTTCTGTGTGTCAGAAAGTCAGGAGCCCCTTAGCACGGTGAGTTTGGATCAGGATCCCTGATGAGGTAGCAGGCCAGGTGTGAGCCAGGCCTGTGGCCATCTGAAGGCTCGATGGGCCGGAGGAGCCACCTTCAGGACAGCCGCCTCACAGGGCTGTTGGCAGGAGATCCGAATTCTTTGTCATGGAGGTCTGTCCGTAAGGTTGCTCAACAATCCTCACAATGTGGCAGTGATTCTCCCCGAAGTAGCTGATCTAAGAGCAAGAACCAGAGGGAGGCAACGATGCCTTTTGTGACCTAATCGTGGAAGTCAAATACCATCATTTCTGCCACATTCTGTTCATCAGAAAGCACTAAATTCAGTCTGCACTTAAGGGGAGGGGAACTAGGCTCCATTCTTTGAAGGCAGGTGTATCTAAGAATCTGTGAACATTTTCTTTTTTTAATTTTTAAAAATATTTTAAAATTATTTTATTATCGCTCAGTTATGCTTGTCTGCATTTTCCCTCCACTGCTACCCCCACCCTGGCCACACCCCCTTCCCTCCTTTGTTTCCACCCTCCCCCTTGGTTTTGTCCACGTGTCCTTTATAGTTGTTCCTGAAAACCCTTCCCCCCATTATCCCCTCCCACCTTCCCTCTGGTTACTGTCAGATTGTTCTTACTTTAAGTGTCTCTGGTTATATTTTGCTTGCTTTTTTCTTTTGTTGATTATGTTCCAATTAGAGGTGAGATCATATGGTGTTTTTCCCTCATTGCCTGGCTTATTTCACTCAGCATAATGCTCCCCAGTTCCATCCATGTTGTGCAAACAGTAGGAGCTCCTTCTTTCTCTCTGCTGCATAGTATTCCATTGTGTAAATGGACCGTAGTTTTTTGATCCATTCATTTACTGATGGGCACCTAGGTTGCTTCTAGCACTTGGCTATTATAAATTGTGCTGCTATGCACATTGGGGCGCATAGGTTTTTTTGAATTAGTGTTTCAGGATTCTTAGGGTATGATCCCAGCAGTGGGATTGCTGGGTCACAAGGCAATTCTGTGAACATTTTCTAAACCACCACACTAACTGTCATTAGAAGCTGAGGAAATGATGAGCTGTGACATCAGACAGACTGAAAGCACTCGGTGAGAAAATGTAGTTGGTCTCCATTTGTCTTGCTTAAAATGATGGGCTGTTACCCAGAAGAAGCCTGAATTTGAACTTCGGAGCAAGTGCACAGTTCTAATCTTTCTCTCTCCCTTCTCTTTACAACTTAATACTTGGCAAGAGAAAGGTCACTTGACAATATTTATTAGCTCATTAACTGTAAGTGTCTTCGCTGCCATGGGAAATATTTTTTATAACAATTCAATTCTCTTCTACAAGCTATGCTGCAGGTGTCTCTTCATTGTGTAAATGAAATGGTGAGCACTAGCTCTCTCTCCTCGCATCCAAGATCCATCACTAAACACTACTCTTTTTCCAGCTGTGAAAAGAACATGATCAGACTGAGTAGGGCTTGGCTAACTTATACGAGGCCAACAAAGCAATTACATGGGCAGTACTTTCAAGATGAGGAGCTTGGGCTATCTCATTTCCCCTGTTTAGACTCCACCCCACCCCCCATTCCCAAGGAAAGGGAAAGAAAACAGAATTAACATGCACTGAATGGCAGGTGCTATAATAGGACCTTTGCATATTCGTGCATTGTTTAAATTAATTCTCCCAACAGCTCTATTGAGTAAGAAAGGGATTGTTGCCACTAATAAACCAGATGAGGAAACTGGGTCTCAGAAACCTTAATTTGCTCAGTCACCTAGCAAGTTCTGCGGGGAACCTAGAATTCAAACCTACGATCATGCTTTTTCAAATGCATTCCATTCTGTTAAAAAATAATATTCTCAAATATTGCACAATTTCCCATTTGCTTTCCAGAAAAATCTGGGCTTGGTTGTAGATGATTCAGTAGCAACAATAGAATAACATGTCATTAAATTTCTGATGAAAAAAGATTTTTCTTTTTAGAATTGGGGACACTGATTCTCTCAATAAACTGAAATGTATTTTTCTAATCAATTGTTTTAAAATGTACATCTGAGCACAGATGAGCTATTATTTATTTTTTTGCGGGGGAGGGGTCTATACGCTGACCAGCTCTAGTTCATAGGGATATGAGACTCGCCGACCGAAACATATTAAAAGATCATTCATTCGCTCACCAGTTCCCTGCACCTGCACAGGCTCTTCCTGTGGCCCGCCCCCCTCAGTTTAACTACCTCTTAGTCAGTCTTCAAAACTCATCTCAAGTGCCAACTTTTCTCAGAAAGTCATCTTCCCTCTCACAGTACCATATACAATTTTCATTGTTTTATATGACTCATCTTGCATTTTTTCCCTTGTTCCCCCCCCTTCCCCCGCCCAAGCGCTAAAGTGTTAATTCTTTGAGGGCAGAGGTTTTGGTTCACTCAGGTCTGTTCTCAGTGTCTAATAGCGGCCATTTAGGGGGTTCTCAAATTAGTTGTTAGATGAATGAGTGAATAAATGAATCATTAGTTAATATGGTGAGCTAAGTATTTATCAGGCATCTAAAGACTGTAACAATATTTCATGTCAAGTCTGATGTTGTGGGCTGCTGCTTTGGCAATACTTGAATCTCAATCCATGGCACAATGACAACTATAGTACACTGGGAATGAATGCCTCTCTCTCTCTCTCTCTCTCACACACACACACACACACACACACACCCCTCTTTGGTCAGGTTAGGGAATCAGTAAGGCATCCCATAGCTTTGAGATAAAGGACTTTTGAAGTTCATTTATGGGGGTATCATTTGAAGAGGACATTGTCTCTCTGTGACATCTATCTAGACCCAGGATCCGGGTAAACTTTTAAAGAAAATGCCATCTGTTGGAGAAGAGAGCTCCCAGCGTTTGAGAGCTGACCCTTGGGACTTGGAACTGAGAGCTCTCGTTCCCATGAGCTGACCAGAGTGTTTGGTGGGAGGGTGATCAACCACGGCAGGTCGATGGGTTTGACTTCTCGTCATTTCTGAGCTTCCACGTCAATGCCAATTTATGGTAAACTCAGTCATTCCAGAATGTGAGGATACAATATATTAAACAGAGTCATCACAGAATGTTAGCATCACCGAACGTTAACTTGATTTTATGTGATAATTAATTGAATTTCCCAGTCATCCTATTCCTTTTGATGAGAATGCTGTGAAATCACATTTAAAAAAAATGAAACCATTAAGGATTATTTATCTAACTTTCCTCTACTAATGGGGCCTCAGAAAAGGGCTCATTCTGCTTTGTTTTATCCTGTCTTTATGATCGAAAAGGACCTGAGGAGCCCAGTGGAACAGAAGGGAAAACGGCTTGTGACGCAGAGCCAGCCCTGAGGTTGGAGCGGATGGCAGTAAAGGGGAGAGGAAATGGGGCGATAATGATATTAGGGAGAGTGGCTCTTCAGGAGAAAGCACTCATTTCACAGATTTCAGGAGAATTTCTGAGATAATGAATATTGGCAGTCGTGTCCGTTTTGTGCAGGGAGCACGTTAAACAGCAACTGACTAGATGCCAACAGACGTGAAAGTAATAGTCCTTTGGATTTCCAGTGCCGTCTCCATTCACACGAGGGAGACTCGGAAGAGTCTCCTTGCTCAGGGCATGGCCAGTGCCAGCAGCTGCAGTCTTATAAATAACCAGACATTATTTTTTCCTTCAGAATCTTCCGAAGCTTGCCTTTCGGCATTTGTCGTTCTTTCTGAAACAACAGGCCCTGTAGCCAGAACAACTATATGTCCTAGAATTTTGAGAACAGTTCTGGTTTGAAATAAACTCTCCTGTTGGAACACCCCCCCAGCACACACACATGTTAGATTGTGTGACAGTTTGGGGTTCAGAAAGCATGGCCACCGTAGATTCAGCCATTCCAGATGAACGCTACATTCCATCAACTCTCAGACGATTTGATCATCTAGTGTTTGCTGTGGTACCCCCTCCGGCTTGGCCCCCATGCACTGCTGTTTCCAAGCATAAGAAATAAGGAGAAAGAAGGGCATTATGCCTTTACACTGTTACAGGAATACTGTGCTATACAATTTTTAAAGGACAGGCAAAAGTGTCTTTTTTTTAAATTATGCAACAGATATTGTAGAAAAGTTAAAAATATAACCAAGTAAACTTAAGAAAAACACCCAATCCTACCAACTGCACAGAATTATTCTCTAGTATTTATTTTAGTTATATAAAAAATGTTGATATTCCTTTTTCATTAACAAAAAAGTGTGACTCTTATATTCATGAAACACTTCTCCTACTACCATTAATAGTCATATATAGGTTTGTCACATTTCCTAGTTAGCAATGTATCATGGACAATGTTTTACATCACTAAATGCGTATCTACATCATTCTTTTAATCACTTCATATAGTACTCGATGGTAAAAATATGCAATAAATTACTTAAAGCCCTTTGGATATTGTTATTTTCATGTTTTATTATTATCTACGATGCTGAGAAAAGACACACTTTTCTTCACATAAAGCATTTGGCTGTGGCATGGGACTTCGTCCTGTCGAATTCTGCAGATCCCCCTGAAAGCTGCCAGGACTGTCAGCTTGCTGTAACGCGTGATGGTCTAGTCCCGATGCGCCCAACACATCAATGAAACATGAACGGATCCCACTCTAATCTCGATTACCATTTGCCGTTGGTTTTTCTTGTGTTTCTCAAGGATTCCCTGGTGTCCAGCCCAATGTTCCCGATCATCTCTTTGCCATTATTTTTTTGGCTGCATGTGTCAAGCGTTGTGCTGAGGTCAGTCTGTGGTTGAGTCTGTCTGGATCACATTTTCGGGTGGTGCATCACACACCATGTCTGCTCCCTGGCTCCAACCAACAAGACTTTAAAGAGATTTCTTAAAAGGCTCAGAAAGTTTTTTGGATATCAAACAGCTTTTATAAAAATAACATTTTTATGACTTAAAATGTAAATGAATCAGAAACATATGGATTAAATTTCCTTTGAAATACCCAAGGGTTTGAACACTGAAGGGAAGAGTGCTTGCAAAATGAGTTAAATCAAGCTTTGCCAAAAATAAAACATTTGAAAAATTGTTGGGGATGTTTTGCTGATCCCTAGGTGCTCGTGCTCATGCGCTCTCCATTCTCTATTTCAAAAGGACTGAGATGTTAAAATTTGGGTCACTCGATAAAATGTACTTAGGACTAGGTCAATGGGCATTTGGCTCTGTAGTTCAAGAATTGATTTCAGAAAGTCAATTTGAGATCAAATGTACTTGAATTATGCCTTACTTCTTCAGAATGTTGCAATATTCTCTTCTAGCTGTGATCATGCCTGTCCGGTGTGAAGGCTTCTCCAGAGAACTCAGACTAGGTTGGGAAAAGACCGATCTACCTATCTATGAAACAAGTCCAAGTCAGCACTCCTCTCTTACGTTCCCTTTCGGTCAGTTACTCCAGTATTTCCCTCCTCTTCTGTCTTAGGTCAATATCCATAAAAGCAGAGCCTCAGACAGGGATTCTTGTGTAAGTGATTTATTAAGGAAGGGCCCTCAGGGGAAATCTGTAAGGAAGTGAGGGAAACAGGTAAGGTAGGGGCAGAAGCTAAGCGAAGATGTGGTTCAGCTGAAAACTCTCCCCAGCCTAATCCTGCAGGGAGCTCTGAAGCATGAATAGCTCCTCTGAGTTGTCCCACCTGGAGACGTATCCCATATCAATCAGTGCTCAGCTGTCAAC